>PVJN01037119.1:0-21120 GCA_004026805.1 Lasiurus borealis | reverse complement strand
TATTAATCTTTTCCCACAATCAATTTATAAAACTTTTGAATTGTCATTTTTGTTTAAGTACCAACAAATTTCACTTGGGAAGGGGTCCTCTAAGGAGAAAAACCTGCTCTCTTTCTCTCTAAAATGGGGGCGGGGGGAATGAATCATCTGAGCCTCTTTGTCTCTGGTTTTATAAAGTCTGCAGCTCTTTGTCTCTTCATGACTCTTTCTAATTGGACCCTTCCTTAACTTATGACTCCTGTGCTTTCCTAATTGGTCATTCTTCTGCATAGTATCAGTTTCAAAGGTCAAAATCCACCTAGTTTGCCTTTCTCCCTCTCCCCCTTATCATGCAACATTCCTCTATCCTCTGTGAATGTATGCCTTCCTCTTGTAATATTTCTTTATCATCTGTAAAAGTAAGATAAGCATTCTGGTGGCTCCAAGCCCTCACCTATGCATTTCTCTCCCATGGATCTCCTTATTTCTTAACTGCCTGTCCTGTCTAAAATTTCTTTAACTTTTTGCCATGCCAAAACTTCTTTATACTCATCCATCTGAGAGAGCAGCAGATGTTTGCTTGTGTTAGTGGAACCTTTCAAAGTCTATAAATGAAATACTGGTTGGAGTCTATGTAGTTCTGGAATCTATTTGGCCTTTTCTCCTACCTACAAAGTCTCAGTCTATTCTATAGAAAAGCAATGTGTTGAAATCGTTCATAAGAGGATCTTAGTATATGATAATAGACTTTTTTTTTCTCACCCATTTTAATTTAGTCTTCACTTACAATTTACATCTATACATCACTAAAACATTATGGAGATTTCCTCTAAAATTATTTATATATTATTTGCCATTGAATAACATTCAATGTGAAGGACTCTCGCTGTTTTCAATGGCATGCATTTGTTTTTCAAGATAAAACAGTATTTATTTCTGTAGAAAATTTCATCAAAATTCAGAACAGAAATATAAAATACAAGAATGAATACTTTTGATGTCAAATTTGGATAACCTAAGTCTATTCCTTTCTCTCTTGGAAGGAGAGTGAAGCATCAGGAGCATACAGTACAATGTCATTGATACAGTGGTACTGTATGTAAAATAATACTATATAATGCATAGGTAGAGATAACTATATAATAAAAACATGAAAACATGAATGAGTATAATGAACCACATATTCAGCATGCTAGTCAGCTTTAGAGCAGTAGAGAATTCTAAATTCATTTATAGCATTTAATTTAATAAGCTAGGAGATGGGTTCAAAGGTATTTAGAGTGATTTATTCATAGTTTGTGTCTTCATTATTGCTTAATAAATAAAGTAAGTATTTTAATCTATAATCTGGAGACATTTTCTCTTTTATTTCCTGTAGTTACCTGAATTTACATGATGATTTTGTTTTTGTGTTTTACATTTTCAAGATCTAATTAAATAGGTCCTTAGCAGAAATAATGGCCACCAATCTATAAATTGGGAATTACATCTTTTAGACCAGCTTGTTTTGAGAAATAAGAAAACAAAATAAGGGGAGAAACCAAGATGTCAGCATAGGTAAACACCTAAACTGCTGCTTCCCACAACAATTTCAAAACTATAATTAAAGACAAAACGAGCATCATCCATAACCACAGGAAGATTGGATGAATGGAAATTCTACAACAAGAAGGAAAGAGAAAAGCACACTGAGACTCAGAGAAACTGAGGAAGGCAGAGGTACCGAGGCACATGTGCGGAAAGGGCAGGCAACTGATTACATGGCTGGCTTTCTCAAGCAGGAGGGAGACAAAAGCTCCCAGCTGCACTGACATCCAGTTCCCGGCGAGACTCTGGCGACCCAGACTCACTTGGGTTAAAACTGAGGGCGGCTTTCTCTCAGAGGTGCTGGCAGCGATTACCTCGGGACACTGAGACACAGGGACCTATTAGGGCAGGGCTGATGGAAAACCATGCTATCTGCTCCACGCTGAGACTCCACTCCATTTAAGCTGAGCACAGAGGCTTTTGCAAGTCTTCTCCCATAAGGTTGTATCTAGAACAGAAGTTCTCTCAGCATAGACACAGCTGATCCTCAGAGCCAATTGGTCTGGAGGTCAATTCCTCCCAGTGATACCAACAACAATCAAGACTTAACTACAACAAGACTGTGCACATATCCCACAAAGGAGTGCACCAAGAGTATCTACCTCAGGTAACTGGGGAGGCTGAGCCATTAGGCCCTATAGGACACCTAGCACACAAAGCCCCTCTATCAACTCAGGGAAGCATCCAAAATACAGACAAAGAAACAGATCACAAATGAAAGAAATGGAGGAAAGCAAACAACTGGATATAGAGTTCAAAACCACAGTTTTAAGGTTTTTCAAGAATTTTCTAGAAAAATCCTATACATTTAGCAAGACCCTAGAGAATATAAAAAAGGACCAACTAGAAATTAAGCATTTACTAACTGAAATAAAAAATATTATACAGAGATCTAACAGCACACAAGAGGATCAGAATAATCAAGTCAAATATTTGAAATACAAAGAAGCAGAAAACACTCAACCAGAAAAGCAAAAAGAAAGAAGAATCCAAAAATGTGAAGATAGTGTAAGGAGCCTCTGGGACAACTTTAAGCATACCAACATCAGAATTATGGGGGTGCCAGAATAAAAGAGAGAGCATGCTGCTGAAAACCTATTTGAAGAAATAATGACTGAAAACTTCCCCATCTGGTGAAAGAAATAGGCTTACCAGTGCAGGAAGCACAGAGAACCCCAAACAAAAGGAATCCAAAGAAGACCACACCAAGATACATCATAATTATAATGCCAAGAGCAAAAGACAAAGAAAGAATATTAAAAACAACAAAAGAAAAACACTTAGTTACCCACAAGGGAGCACCCATATGACCATCAGTGGATTACTCAACAGAAACTATGCAGGTCAGACAGTAGTTGCAAGAAATATTCAAAACCTACAAACAAGATTACTCTGCCCAGCAAAGCTATCATTGAGAATTAAAGGTCAGATAAAGAGCTTCACAGATAAGAAAAATGCTAAAGGAATTTATCACCACCAAACCAGTATTATATGAAATGCTGAAAGATATTCTTTAAAATGAGGAAAAAGAAGAAAAAGGTAAAGATAAAAATGATGAAAAACAAATACAGATTATCAACAAGTGACCCTAAAAATCAAGTGAATAAAAAAATCTAATGAACAGAATACACTGGTGAATATAATAGAATCAGGGGCATAGAAAGGGAGTGGACTGACAATTCTTGGGGTTCAGGGTTGTGGAGGGTGCAGGAAGAGACTGGACAAAAATCATACACCTATGGATGAGGACTTGGGGGGTGGTAAGGGCAGAGGATAGAGGGGGAACGGGATGGAGGGGAGCTACAGGGGAAAAAAGAGAAACAATTGTAATAATCTGAATAGTAATAATAATAATAATAATAATAATTAAATTTTTAAAAAAGAAAAAAATAATAATACAAAGATGGAAGCAGAGTAGAGTATCATTCCATTTTGGAGAAAAAGAAGATACAATACTATTTTTACACAATTGTATTTTATTTGTCTACTAGAGGCCTGGTGTACAAAATTCATGCACAAGAATTGGGGGATGTCCCTCATCTCAGTCTGCAACCCTCTTGCAATTTGGGAGCCCTCAGGCAATGTCTGACTGCTGGTTTAGTCCTGATTCCTGCAAGATCAGGCCTAAACCAACGGTCAGACATCCCTCTGGCAATTTAGGACTACTTGCTCCTAACGGCTGGCTTGCCTGTCTGCCTGCCAGGTCACCTCTAACCACTTGCCTGCCTGCCTGATCACCTCTAACCACTCTGCATGCCTGCCTGATTACCCCTAACCTCTTCTGTCTCAGCCCCCGCTGCCATGACTTCATCCAGAATAACATCTGGAAGGTCGTTCAGCTGATTACTCAATTGCACTGAGCCATCTGTGTCAATAAGTCTGTTTAGCATTATTAGAATAAAATGAACCACCACATTGTTTTTAAAAGCAGAATTTGCGATAACTTTAAAAGAATTTATGGAGATTTCAAAGGATTTATTGGAATCCCTAATGAGCATTTTTTTTTTCCTTCCTGAGAAATAGTCTTTAGATGCTACTTATTTTAGTCACATTAATTATGACTCCAAAGTTCAGCCATTTCTCCTGGTTAAGAAACATATGTATATCATTTCCAGATTCTGTTACTTATAAACTTGTGTGTGTGTGTGAGTGTATGTGTTTGTGTGTGCATGTGCCTATCCTATATAATAAAAAACTAACATGTAAATCTACCAAATGGCAGAACTGGTCGCTATGACATACACTGACCACCAGAGGGCGCAATGACCACCAGGGGGAGTGCTGCTCAGCCAGAAGAAGCCCTGAGCTGGACTCACAGCTAGCAAGGGCAGCAGTGGTGGCAGAAGTCTCTCCTGCCTCTGCAGCAGTGCTAAGGATATCCGACTAACAGTTTAGGCCCCGCTTCCGAGGCCTAACCCCTCGTCAGTTGAACATCCTCTGAGGGCTCCCAGACTCTGAGAGGGTGCAGGCTGGGCTGAGGGACCTCTCCTCCAATTCATGAATTTCGTACACTGGGCCTCAACTATGCATGATATAGTTTTATCATTTTTGAAGTAAATTCAGCTTTCAAAATGGCCCTTGTTTGTTCCCTTTTGGATAGTTTTAGCAGGCATTTTCATTTTTATCCTCTAATAACTATAAACCTTAGAGATTGCTGAGTTCAGTCTGATTTAAAGGAGCACCAGTAATGGGAAAAATTGTTCCTTATTTACAATTATAACTTACTATTGCCATCACGTAGGGAGCAGGGGTGTTGAATTAGCTATACAAGGGTAAAGTGATATGATAAATACCATAACACACTTCTTTCTTTATCACATATCAGCTGGAAATCAAAATCACTGTTTTTCTTGCATAGGGCATACTTCCTACATGGACTGAAAGATATATATATATATTTCATTTATAAATTCCCTTCAGTAATTTTTCAGTTCAGAAATATCTTAATAGTTGATTGTTCACTCTCAGTTTATAGCAAATTGATTCAAAAAGTATTTTTTTTTAATTTTAAATTCAGCATTACTTTTAGAATTTTTCTACAGTGATCAGATGATACGATGTCGTAGGTGGCCAAATGCTACGTTTTGTTTTGTCACGTGACTTCCACAGCTGTCTTTATAACAATAACACCTCAAAATTTGAATTTAACTACAATTTTATCATGTTTGTCACACACTGGATTTTTAAAGGACACCATTGCTCCAAAATTAACCTCAATGTGACCTCTGTAATACATTTTCAAGAAAAAGTGGTGATTCACTGTCATTCATAAGTTGGTATAGGTGAAAAGCATGAGAAAGAAGAAAATATTAATTTAGGCTTCATCTTTTGTAAAAATCATCCATCAAAATGTTAGTCAGAACATCTTGCTTAAAACATCATTCATCCATACCCACCTTTTCTCTCAGCATTTAAATGTTTCTACCTTTTGCCCAGATGTAAACTTTTGCAAGGGAAACTGTCCTTGTCTCTTCTGCTTCTTTGAGGTTTCTGAATTGCCTTGATTTTCACATCATATATTTCCAAATCTGTACTTAGAAACTGTTCTTTATACCCCAAATTCAAAGCACTGCACAGTTCAAATAAATGTGAGGATTCAGTGGGGAAGTAGACTGTATTTAATGCTACGACCCAGATGCCCCAACATGAAGCATAAAACCAGAACTTGCCTGGCCAGTGTGGCTCAGTGGTTGAGCATCAACATATGCATCATGAGATCATGATTCCATTTCAGATGGAGACACAGGCTTGGGTTGCAGGCTCAATCCCCATTGGGGGGTGTGCAGGAGACAGCCAATCAGTGATTTTCTTTTATCATTGATGTTTCTCTCTCTCTCTCCTTTCTCTCTGAAATCAATAAAAATATATTAAAACAAACAAACAAAAGAAAACCTCTAGTACTTCTCAAAGTTCCAATGCCTCTTCTATTCAGATTTTTCTGTATTTCCTTCTCTAGAAAGATCATTTGTTTCTTTTCCATTTTAAAGAATATGCTGCAGATTCCTGAAGGCTAATTCTAGGTCAATGATTTCTGCTTCTAAGCATATTTTCTTTCTGATTTTATCATTTCTCTGTTTGAGAATCACCCTTAACATTATTTCCAATTAAATCTACTCAGCTACAGAAGCTTAAGAAGGTAAGGTTCTCTAATGAGAACCTTTATAGACTATGTTGTAAATTGTAAAACAAAATATTTTCCCTTCTTCAGTGTTTTATTTTTTAATTTCACAAGATTTGGATAGTTTGGGCTGTTTCATAGACATCGAAAACACTTTTATCTATTATTGTCTTTCCTATTGTTATGGTTGAATTGTTTCCTCTTAAAACATGTTGGCATTGTAACCCCTAGTATCTGTACATGTGGCCTTCTATGGAAATAGGTTCTTTGCAAATTTTCAAGTTAAAATCAGGTCATTAGGATGATTTTTCAATCCAATATGGCTGGTGTTTTTATAAAAAGGGGATATTCAGAAATGAGATGGGCATGCATAGATGGAAGGTTGTTTGCAGACACAGGGAGAATGTCATCCATACGGCAAGAAATGCCTCAGGCTACCAAAAGATAGGAGAGAGGCATAGATCAGATTCTCCCTCCAAAATCTCAGAAGAAATCAACCTTGTTGACACCTTAATTTTAGACTTCTAGTAGCTGCCATGCTCAGACAATAAATTTGTGTTGTGTAAGCCATCGTGTTTGTGGTATTTTGTTATGGGAGCCACAGGAAAGTAATATACCTATGAGTGAGTGTTTTTGCTCCATTTACTTCTATTAGTCTCTTACACCCTTCAAGGAAGACCTGACAATTTTTTTTTTCAATTTAATTTGCTTTTAACCTCAGCTCTATTTCTTCTCTACTTGATACAGGTAAACACTAGTTATATTGAAGGATCACCCTTTCCTTTCTTTTCACTTTGTCTTGGGTTCAGATGTTTATTTTACTAATATATTCTTCCTGATCCTGCTTTATAGGTCTCTTGGCATGAGATACAATTTTTGAATTTTGTGTGTGAAAAAACATCCACTTCTTTTAAAAAGTATTCTTTGCTTTCAAGGTAATTCAGTTATCAACTACTTGTTCAGAATTCCTAAAAGTTGGATTTAATTTATTGTTCCATGTTTTGCTTAACTTGTGCATCTCATCCACTATAAAGTACCATGTAAAGTCTGGTCTTCTCTTATAATGGAAGAATTACCTGCTTTCCCATTTAGTATTATATTTTTTAGTTTACATTATTTAAGATTCTAATAAGCCAGTACAATTGTTCCAATAAGCAAAAAGCTCTGTTAGAAAATATGATTGTATACTTTTTTTAATTTCTACCTTTCTTATAGAAGCCTCCCAATTAAAAAAAAATGCTTACATCTTGACTCCGTCTTAATATATAAAATATCTTTGAATCTTGGTCCAGAAAATGAAAAAAAATAGTTTCAATTTTGCTATTTTTTTATTTTAAAAATGGTTAAGTATGAGAAAATTACCATTCTTCTACCTTATTTCATAGATTTCTATTTAAGACCTTCCCCTTTTCTAAGTAAATCTTCTTTCTTCTGTAGCTAAATCAACATCACTTGGTTTTATTTTATTTTCAACACATTTTTAATTCCGACTTTAAAAATACTGCTTTTAAAACTCATTTCATTCTTTACTATGTCTCTGTGCAGCCTTAAGTTCAACTGGCAAAGTTTTTATGAGACCAGTATTTTAAAATTACCACTTGGCCCTTGGGTTTATAGTAATTACAGTGATTTTTTTCTCTATCTCAGCTTAGAGGTATGATATCTTATGGTATCAAATCTCTGTTCTATATTATCTGTTCACTGAACAAATCTACCCCACTGTGAAGGTGATTTATCCACAGACTGTGGGTTTCTGAAAGCCACAATTGTAATCTGGGTGAATGTCAGAGCTAGTTTGAAAACCTGGGGTGAGAGGTGATTATAGAAGCTTCTGGGAATGGCACAAGTATTTAAGTTATTCCTATGAGAATTCCTTCCTTGGCCTTGAATATTGTAGAATAAGCCAGACCATTTACTACTGTCCATCAACACCTTAAACTTTACATTAAAAATTTTTGGTTATTGTTGTGTGTGAGGTTTTTTTTTTTTTGTAATTGTTTTATTTTTCATTTTAAAGTCTCATTTTGTGTACCTGAGGTAGAAAAATACAGAGTGAGCAAAAACACTATTTTAATAACCGTTGTCACTGAATCTGCCTATAATTGCCTCATCTGAGATTAGCCTTATTGGAATGAAAATATTTTCACTGATAACTCATCAATAGGCTGGTTTACTGTCTCACCTCTGTCACATTAAAATCTCTAGACTCGTCTCACAAAACTTTGCTCCAAAATTAATTTATTTATTAATGCACTCTAGTTCCAAATCAACTCTGATATGGAAATAGTTAAAATGGAATATAATATTTTGACCTTCATAATTTTTGTTCTTCTTTGTCAAGAAGAAAATAATGTGTGATTTTTTAAGGACTTTGAACACTTTTGCTCCCTTTTTCCTCCACATATCACCTCACCCTCAATTTCAGAATTTTGCTGGATTTAGTTGGCCATTGGCCACTAGAAAAATTCTAATTTTCACACTTGAATTCCTGAATGTTTAATTCCTCAAACTAAAGTTAAATTTATACCATCACAATAAGTTAAAATAGGCTCAGTAATAAAGCATTTAGCAAAGAAGGCATATTTCCTTCACTTTGAGAGTTAAGTTATCTTAGGCAGCCTACCTCCTGGCCCCTTAGCCTGATGTTCTGAGTTCAGAACTTGATAATTACTCATTGTAGGATAAATGTAGGGAAGTTATAACAGCAAGGAAATGCTTAAGACATAGTAGAAGAAATTGTGAAATATAGAGTCACTTGTTTAGGTCAACAGATTTGGAAACAGGGAAGTTAAAGAGCAGTCAGGAATGTTAACATGTCTTTAAGGCACCATAATTCTGCCTGTTGTTTTGCCTGCTGAATATAGACAGAATTTCCTGTGTGACAAGACAGGAAAAGCCATAAAAAGTAATGGGAGCAATGTTTGTCCTTCCTTATGAGAGGAGAAGACAAAAAGTGACAGTCTTACTCTTCTAAAAAGTGTATTCTTGTAAGTGAAAAAATACTTCATATATAATGTAATTGATATTATTGAATTTATCAGTGGAATTAGTTACATACCAGGGGAAAAAAAGGAAGCAAATACCTATGTTATTATCAATCAAAAGATACACACAAAAACCCAACAATTTATTTAATAAAATTCCACCTTTATTCTTGGTAATAAAATTTAATAGTGGTGGCTTTTAAAGTATAGTCTAAAAATCACTGACATGCAGAATATGAAATAATTGTGTTTTCATTAAAGTTAAATAACTTCCAACTCTGGTATCTTGTATAAATTGCTGAATCACTATAATTATTAATTTCTCACTGGTAAAATGAGTATAATAAAATTACTTATCTCATTGGATTGTCATAAAAGTCAACAAAAATAATAGCTTATTTAAAAATCTATTCCAGTACTTTGTATATATTTGGTGTTCTATGGGTAGTATGTACTTTTATATAGTGTTATATATGTATTAAATGTGAAGCTGCAATGGTGGGAAATGTAAATATCCTATCTAATAAAAGAGTAATATGCAAATTGATCATACCTCCACTACACCCACTGGTCACGCCCACCAGCCTATCAGAGTGAGTATGCAAATTAGCCCAACCAAGATGGCTACAGCCACAGAGAGAGCAGGAGAGAGGCTTTGGTTGCCCCTGGTGATGGAGGAAGCCAAGCTTTCGGCAAACCCTGGCAGACCCAGGCTTTTGCTTAAGGCAACAAAGTTTCAATGGCTGTGCAAGCTGAAGGCTTGGCTCCACTCTAGGAAACAACATTTCAATTGTAGAAGATAAGTAAATCCCAGATACTGGGCCTCTTCTTGGGTCGCAGGGGTGTGTGTGTGTGTGTGTGTGTGTGTGTGTGTGTGTTAGGGGCGGGGCGTGGAAGGGGGAGCGGGGGTGGATATGTGGCTGGCCTGCAAATCACCACAGGCCTCTTGCCCAGGCCACCCCACATCCAAAAGGAACACCCACCCTGATCCAGGACACCCTTCAGGGAAAACCAGCTGGCCTCCACCCATGGATCAGACCTCTATCTTATCTTATAGAAGAGTAATACTCAGATTGACCATCACTCCAACACACAAGATGACTTCCCCCATGTGGTCAAAAGATCCTGCCCCTACGTGGACACAAGATGGCCACCACAAGATGGCCAGCAGGGGCGGGCTCTTAGGAGGGACCAGACCTGTAAGAGAGGGCAGTTGGGGTGATCAAGCCTGCAGGGGAGAGCAGTTAAGGGTGACGAGGTCGGCAGAGGAGGGAAGTTGGGGGTGACCAGGTCCACAGGGGAGTTAGGGGCAAACAGGCTGGCAGGGGAGCAGTTAAGCATCAATCAGGCTGGCAGGGGAGTGGTTAGGGGGTGATCAGGCTGTCAGGCAGAAGCAGTTAGGGGTAATCAGGAAAGCGGGCAGATGAGCAGTTTGGAGCCAGCAATCCTGGATTGTGAGAGGGATGTCTGACTGTCCTTTTAGGCCCAAACCTATCTGGATGGGGCCTAAACTGGCAGTTGGACATCCCTCAAGGGGTCCCAAATTGGAGAATGAGCAGGCTGGGATGAAAGAACCCCCCACTCCGACATGCATGAATTCCGTGCACTGGGCCTCTAGTAATATATAAAAGCATATTCTTTATATGTGCCAGGATTTTGTTGCTATTGCTATAAACAAGTACTTTCACAGCCTTCTTTCCTTCATATTTATTTAACCTTTTTTCTCAATAAGATCAAAAAAGGGAGTCAGAGGTAGTTTATTTTTAGGCATATAGATAAATACATTGTTTTCCTAGTATAGTGTCTTGTTAGCAAAAACTAAGAATAGTGAATAGGATATTTGTTGGTGTTTCATCTTCTACTATCAAGAAAAAAAACAAAGCTAATGTGCAGTGTTTGCCCATTGTCATTTGCAAATACTTTCCCCATGACCAATTTTAAGATACTAAAAGGATTTTACTGCATGCAGAATTGACAAGTAATATACAATATCAGATCTCTTGTACAAAGATCTTCAACAAACCACTATACACATTTGGGAATGAGGAATAGACTACTATGTGCTCCTTGTCTTCAGCATGATAGTCACTCAATATAACTTTTCTTTAGCCATTGCACAATATTTTAAGCAAATGCAACCAGACATCACCTAATCTCAGTTATAGTCTGCGTTTCTCAGTGGTTTCTCCTAGCCCTTCAACAGGGGATGCTTGTGAGAACTACTAGGCTTTCTGTGTATGCATGAACTGGATTGTGATGGTTGTAAGATGCATTGTGTCAATTTAGACCAATGGGCAATGGGTAATGGAAGATAAATGATCCTCTTTTCCTCCCTTAAGCAGATAATTTTGAGTTATATTTTACATGGATCATTATGTGTCATGAATGGGGATAGCTCATGTGATCCCACTGGACTGAATGACAGTCATCCATAGCAGCAATTTTTAACCATTTTTATCTCTTGGCACACATAAACTAATTACTAAAATTCTGTATCATATAAAAATATATCTTTTGTCTTTATGACAATGTATGTGTGTGTGTGTATATTAAAGTTTATGAGGGTAAACTGAGGTGCCATTGAATAACATTAAGCCAGCCCCTGGCAACTACTATTTTAGCTTCTGTTTTTATGGATTTACATATTCTGAATATTTCATACAAATAGTATCCTATATAATAAAAGGGTAATATGCAAATTGATTAAATGGTGGAACAACTGGTTGCTATGATGCGCACTGACCACCAGGGGACATACACTCAACACAGGAGCTTCCCCCTGGTGGTCAATGTTCTTCCACGGAGGGAACACCGCTCAGCCACAAGCCAGGCTGATGGCTAGAGAGAGCAGTGGCCCACCTCCTGGGCAGTGCTAAGGATGTTCTGTAGTTTAGGCCCATTTCCCACCAGGAGTGGGCCTAAGCTGTCAGTCAGACATCTCCTAAGGGCTCCCAGACTGTGAAAGGGTGCAGGCCAGGTTGAGGGAAACACACTCCTCCCAAGTGCACAAATGTTGTGCACTGGGCCTCTAGTTATACAATCTGTAGCATTTTGTAACAGCCCTCTTTTATTTAGCATTATGTCTCAAGGATCATTCATATTGTAACATGTTTCAGTACTTCATTCCTTTTTATGGCCAAATAATATTCCATTTTATAAATATATCACATTTTTAATCAATTTATTAGTTGATGTATATTTGGATTGTTTCTATCTTATAATTAGTATGAATAATGCTTTGATGAACATTTATGTTTGTGTTTTTCTATGGACTTCTGTTTTCAATAATTTTGGATATATAACTAGTAGTGAAATATGTAGTAATAATATCTTTAACAATTTGAATAACATGCATGCTGTTTTCTAAAGTCACTGAACCATTTTACAATTTCATTATCAATGTATGAAGATCCCAGTTTTTCCACATTTTTTACCAATTCTTATTTTATTTGTGTCTATAATTTTAGCTATCCTAGTAGATGTGTAATGGGATCTCACTGTGGTTTTTATTTCCATTTCCTTAAAGGCTAATGACATTGAAAATTATTTCACGCACATGTGTTTATTTGTACACATTCTTTAGACAAATTGGATGTGCCTATTTTCTTTTGGTAGTTTGTGTGTGCAAAGAGGATTTTTTCATAATTCTTCCTATGGTAGTAGTAAAGTTGTTTTTTTTTATTTTTTTTCTCCCTTTTTTTTTTTTAATGGGTTTTGCAAAGCATTTGGTTATAGACTTCAGAACAGCAGGGAAGACCTAGTGAGATTATGCAATAATAATAAGATCAATTCTAGCTCTTTATTATTTGAATATGTTTTCCATATTAAGAAGGATGGTGCGATAAATTCATTACTGGCTTCTGAGAGCTAATATCCAAGCCCTATGGCTCTGTTCTTTTACAGAGAAGGCAATTAGCTAAAGATATGTGGTTTGCGTAAGATCACCCAGCAAGTTATTGGCATAGTAGTAGTGTGAACACATGGACTCTCAGTTTCCCATCTGTTGCCTAGTTCACTTGGCTGCTTTGTTAGGAGTGGGTGAATGTATGTATATTTATGTAGTGTTTCAGGAATGAGCAAAGGCACGTAGGATAGTTTGTGCATTGTTTCAGATGCACACAGATAAATGGATGATAGCATCTTTTTTTTAACCCACTAACAAATATATTGAGGGTGGTTCTAACACTCAGAGAAGAAGGATGTAAATCATCATGCCCTATTTTAAGCATTTATACATGTAACAGATATTTAAATAGATAAAGTAATGAATACTGATTTTACTCCCACAACCGCAATATTACAGACATGCAGATATTTGAAGGTGAAAATGGATAAACTAAACAATGAACTCAATGTTTTTTTCTAACATGCTAATTGTAACTTATCAAAGCTTTGGGATGTGATAAAATATATACACTTTGTGTTATACATCTTAATGAAAATACTGGCTCTACTGTAATAGATAGCATAATAATGTTATATGTATCAAGAAGAGAAAACAAGTCTGTATTTTCTGGATGGAGAAAAGATTGAAAATAGAATCTTTTTATCCAACATATACAGAAAGCATTGTACTAAACAAAGCTGAATATGTACAATGCTGGCACACTATAAGGAAGAGTTACAATCAGAGAGATGAAGGGATAAAGCTTAAAAGGATGATGGAGAATAAATTGACAGGGGAAAGAAGAAATGGGAACAAGAAGTCAAAAAGGTCAATATTTTGATGCCTTTTTTTCTGCAACTTAATTAGAAGTAATATCCAATGTTTTGTTTTGTTCTTTTCCTTAATTTCTCTTAGGAAGAGAGCTTTAAATAGCAACATGAAATAAAAGAATAATTACATGAGTATGTGGTGTTGTTCTCAATTGTACCTTTGTGAGATTAATCAGCATACATATGTATATGGATTATGTGTACATTGCCCATAGCTCCTCCTCATCTACCAGTAAATAGGTACACAAATAAGAAAGAGGAAGGTCTTGGTAATCTCATCATTGCAAAATCTCCTCCTGCCTCTCCAAGGGGGGCTTCTTTCCCTCCAGGAGCATGAAGACTGAAAGTGGGAGAATGAGAATCCTATTAATTATATTGCACAAATGTCAGAGATTACAATCTAAAGCCAAATCACCTAAAGAAATATCAACAATGCCATGTTTGTGTTTTTTAAGAGAGATCATCACATTCATTTTCTATCTACTTACTTTGAAGTAAAAAATACATTCAATGATGGAACCATTAAAGAGAATAAAAGGCCAATTAATATAATGCAATGACAGCTAGATGTAGTGTTAACTCATATGTTCTTCCTAATTTTAAATACCCCAAAGTGCAAGTTGTAAAGGGAGAACATCTGAATGTTATTTGCACTGATTATATGGCAGTCTTCTATTAATGCACCACTTTATTTAAAATGCATTAATTATGTTTATTAGTTTTTTGTTTTGTTTTGTTTTAGAAGAGCATTAAAAAGGCTAGCAGTATATTGTAAGTCAAATTGAAGTCTAATGGGAATGTAATAGTTAATTATTTTTTACTAAAAGTTACTAATGACCAGATATGAAATTAGAAATGTGTAATTAGATAATATTGAGTTTAATATCTAAAAATTAGATTTGAAGAATATTCTTGATAAAGTTATACATTAGACATTCCATCTTGATATTGTCTAAAAGTGTATCCTTCTTTATAAATAAACTTCATAACCATCAGAATACTAGATTTTTTACAACTATGTATTTATGTAGCCATCCTGTGAATCTCCTTTGTTTCAATAAAAAGAGAAACACACAACTGAAAACTTATCATTATATTTTAATATTTTTAATTCATTGATGAATAAGCCATTGCACTAATAATCAAAATTTAAGAACATTCAACCTGATCACAATACATGGGGGAAATATAGTATCCAAACAAGACATAGAGAAACATGAATAATTCAAGACAGTAACACAACTCAAAAATTAATATTTGTTGCTGGACTCTAAAGGATATTATTTTATGTAAAGGACTATATTCATTTGAATTAGGAACTCAGATGAATTTGTTGGAGATCTTCAGCATGAGTCTTGTGTTATTTTCTTAGCCAACTCTGTCATTGATTTTTATCCTTCAGAGAATGCCAACTACCTAAGGTGTTCCTTAGCAGTCTCCTTGTTATATTATGTATTTTCTATTTTTACAATGCATGTGTCAACTTCAAGGATTCACAAACTTTAAGTTAACAGGATAAGTACAAATTCCAAAAATGCCAAAGGGTAGAAGTGAACGCTAACTTTTGTTGAGTTGTAGCATCGTATACCAAAAAGTGATTTGGCAGCAGTGACAAAGAACTTAGCATATGACACTTTGAGGGCAAACAGCTTTCAGGGAGAGTAGGATTCCATTTTTTCCCTGCTAGATTGGGAGCTATGGTGCTTCAGATAAGTGACTTTCAAGCCTCAGGCAGCTAAAACTCAAGGAAATAGAAGATAAGTGGGTTTGGCAATGATGATACATAAAATAGTACAGTTGGACTTGCGGTAGCCTATTTTTATCTATCCCACTGTCTGCTGTTCATCCCTAGAGATGAACATCTGAATGTTATTTACACTGATTAGAGATGTGTGTTTTCTTTTTTTCTCTCTACCATTTTCTACCTAAGAGAGTTAATGGAACATACAACATCAATAACACAACTAATCTGTGAAGTAGACAGGAAAAGTCTTTCCTAACATAGGTCTAGAATTAAAGCACTGTAAGATAGGAAGCAAGAATACAGATTCCAGTCTCAGTTATTTATTTCCAGGGAAAGTTAATGAATATCATTTTTTATAAATGGGAGAGTTGTAGTATTTGATACATAAGATACTTAAAAAAATATCCTCAGGTGAGGATTTATTCATTTATTTATTTTTAAATATATTTTATTGATTTTTTACAGAAAGGAAGGGAGAGGTATAGAGATTTAGAAACACCCATGAGAAAGAAACATCGATCAGCTGCCTCCTGCACATTCCCTAATGGGAATGTGCCTGCAACCAAGGTACATGTCCTTGCACAGAATCAAACCTGGGACCCTTTAGTCTGCAGGCTGATGCTCTATCCACTCAGCCAAACTGGTGAGGGCCATAAGATATTTTTGTCAGTACAATTTTATTAATCTAGCTTCTTTAATTTGTCATAACTATCTACAATTCTTGTCATATTTACACTTGTTTCACCTTTCTTTACTATTAGCAGCTGTCACCATTGCATTAATTCTTTTAGATATAATATGTCCACAAATTATAGTCTCCATCTTTGCATATACTGGAAGTATAGAGTTCTTTCCTTATATTATGTCCAATGTTGGTATTAAAGTATATACTCTAATTTTATAGTCATTTGTACATAAACATTTATGTGATATGCAACCAAGAATTAAAAATACATATTTCCTCACAAACATATACAGACTGGTAATCCAGATCAAATATGAAAAATACTAGTTCTGAAATTTATGGAGAATATTTATTGAGTTTATACAAGAAATCTTTATGTGAAACCCCTATATAACAGCTCATGGAACAAAATGTTTCACTCAGTAAATTTCCACCTTTATGCTTTTACTGATCTTGACAGTCCAATGTTCCCTAGATTACAATTGCTACAGAATTCCTACCAAAATGAAAAAAAAAAAAAAAGATCACTACCCTTCTCAGTTCTTTCTAAATTTCAAAATGATAAACATATGTTAGAGTTACTATTATTTTATGAACTTTGAAACTGTATTAGTTACTTATATGATTCTAAATTCAATAGCCAATCATCAGGGGTGCTACTACAACAAAATTCCACATTGTTTTGATGTGTTATATTCTTTTTCAATTTGTATCTAAAATTATCTTTATACTTCAAGTCATTTATTATTATATGTTTCTTAGATTGCAAAATCCACCTCATTTTACTTTTATTATTTATAAAAACTAAGTGGATTTTAATGTTCTTATTCTCAATCATATGGTACTTTTCTGGAATTTTTTAAAAACTTTTATTTTTAAAGAAAGACAGGAGATAGTAAAGTAATATGGTGTCCAAGTGTTCTGTGATACAAGTAACTACAGAGTTTTTTTAAAAGAACTGTTCAATAATATTGCTTAACCTATATCTATAAATTTGGGAACATAATTAATATAAATTAACTATATTTTAGTTAATATAGATTATTAATATTATACTAGTTAATATATATTAACTACACATTTCATTAATTACAAAATGCTAAAGTTAGCAGTGGAAAAAGTAGAAATCTTGAAAAGAGGAATAATTATTCTAGAAATGAAAACATTAGAAAAAAAATCTTCTGCAACTTCCCAAAACCCAGACTTTAAAAATGTTCATTTATTGATTGATAGAGAGATAGAGAGGGAGAAAGAGAGAGAGAACCATCAGTTTGTTGTTTTGTTCATTTATGCATTTACTGGCTGCTTCTTGTATGTGCCCTGGCCTGTGATTGAACTCACAACCTTGTGTCCTAGTACAACACTCTAATCAATTGAGCTACCCAGCCAGGGCCCAGATCCCAATTTTTTACAGGTGAATTCTACTATACTTTTAATGAATAATTACTATTAATGGAAACATTTAAATTTAGCATAACTTAGATAGACTGAAAATATAAGCATTAAATATAGTAGAGAAGGTGCTGTGAGTGTGTGTGGAGCATGGAAATTGGTGTTATATGAAAAATATAAAGAAATAAAAAATAAAAGAAAAATGTCAGAAATCTTAACTTATGAAGTTGACATTTTTCTATGTTTTTTTAGAGTATTCATATTTATATTTTATTGAAAGTAAAATCATGTATACATTTAATACAGAAACAGCATTTTTTTTTTTTATGAATCAAAAAGGCTTTTATAATCATACTAGAGGCCTGGTACACAAAATTCATGTATGGGGGGCATGTTCCTCAGCCCAGCCTGCACCCTCTACAATCTGGGACATCTTGAGGGATGTTCGACTGCCTGTTTAGGCCTGATCCCAGTGAGCAATCAGACATCCCTCTCACAATCCAGGACTGCTGGCTCTCAACCGCTCACATGCCTGATCAACCCCTAGTTATTTCCTTGCTAGCCTGATTGATGCCTAACTGCTCTCCTGCTGGCCTGATTGCCCCTTACTGCCCTCCTCTGCAGGCCTGGTCACCTCTATTTTCCCTCCCCTAGTGTCCTGGCCACCCCAATGGCCTTCCCCTGCAGGTCTAGTCCACCTCAACTGCCCTCCCCTGTAGGCCTTATCCATCCCAACTGCCTTCCCCTACAGGCCTGGTCCTCTTGCAACTGCCCTCCCATGTAGGCCTTGTCCCTCGCAACTGCCCTCTCCTGCTCTCCTGGTCACCCCTAACTGCCTTCCCTTGCCATTCTGCTCACCCCTAACTGCCATCTCTTGCTGGTCTGGTCACCCCCTTCACCTTACCCTTAGTGGCCTGGTCACCCCAACTGCCCTCCCCTGCAGGCCTAGTTCCTCCCATCTGCCCTCCCATGAAGGTCTTGTCAATCCCAACTGGCCTGCCCTGATGTCCTGTTCACCCCTAACTGCCCTCCTTTGCCAGCCTGGTCACCCTAACTGCCTTCCCTTGCCAGCTGAATCACCCCTAACTGCTCTCCATTCCCAGCCTGGTCACCACCAACTGCTCTCCCCTGCAAGCCTGGTGCCTCCCAACTGCCCTCCCCTGCTGGCCATCTAATGGTGGCCATCTTGTAACCACATGGGGGTGGCCATCTTTGACCACATGGGGCAGCATCTTGTGTGTTGGAGTGATGGTCAATTTGCATATTATTATTTTATTAAATAGGATTAAAGATAATAGCAGATATTTTTACAATTAAAATTTACATTGTATATATTGTATGTATTTATACATACATATATTTTACAGCTTCATCCTTGAACATACCTCAAGTTGATATTTTTCAACCTAAGACTTTTAATATATAAGTCTCCCATTCATAAGCATACTACCAAAGAATACATTTATTTTGATGCATGTTTGGTTTATTTTAATTTGATTAATAATCAAGAAACCTATTTTAAAGAAGATCAATTTAAAACAAGGGTATTTAAGGGTATGATGCTTTGATATAAAGCACTATGAAAATATTTATAGTCATTAAACAATTGATTTAATAACTTATTTTTTCATTTTAATGCCACCTGAATATAAACAAAATGGGAATGCTTAATCTCTTACATTGCTTCTTGAGAGGTTTCCTTGGTTTTAGATATGGAGTGAATACTAGATGACTCATTCAATATGATTCAGTGCCCTTGAGGAAGGTTGAATAGAATAGCTCATGTAGGAAAGATGAATTCCCTATAGCATCTCAGAATGTAACATTTTAAAAGCTAAGAATATTTTTCCACACAATTAACACAAAATCACATTGTCAGGGATTTGCCTTCAGGTCATTAACTAATATGTTCACTAACAACTTGCACAAAGTGGATTAAAAAATACTTTAATGTCTGAGTCAGAGCTGTGACTGATTTGGAATTAAACTATGCTTCCTGGAATTCTATCAATAGACGTCTACTTTCAGTATTTCTGTTGTAACCCTGCAATGACATTCAAAACAATTATTTTCTACTTCCTCTATTTTTTCAATGTCTAAATGGTATTTAAACAAAATTCTTTTGATTTTTTCATATTTGATCCTGCTTTTCTTACTATGAAAGTAATGTGTCATTCATCATAGAAAAATATCTATGCTCTTTTTTTAATGTTGTGGTATTTGTACTGTGTAGAGAAGGATCATATTAAATAATATGTGACAAAGAAAAATAATTTAAAAAGAATTTCTTCTTTATGAAGAAATTATCTATAATTCATGGTACATTTTCCTAGGTGGAATTATAGATGAGCAGTATGATTTATATGTATTTTTTTCACTTTTGCTATAATTTAAAGTACTTGCATTCTTTCTTGACATTTGTGAGCAATTAGTAATCCTTGTCATCTTTAAAGTAGCTTACATTATTCTGAAATTTATTAATAGCATGTTTATTTCTATTCTTTCATTTAAATTTAATAGGCTATTAATACTCTTTTAGATAACATCACTACTGTAGATGTTAGTTAACCATATTTTGCTAATGATTTAATAAATGTGTTTATTTAAATCAATTTATATCTAAATGAGTATTTTGTTAAAATTATAAATGGATAAAAAACAACATATAATGTCATCAGTTAACTCAAGATGCCTTGAACATTTTTTTAAATCTTAGGATATTCAAATAAGTAAAAAGCACTAAATAATAACATAGAATATAAAAATTTTGGTTTAGCCCTGACTAGTTTGGCTGAGTGGATGGAGCGTCAGCCTGTGGACCGAAGGTTGCCTGGTTCCATTCCAGTCAAGGGCATGTACCTTGGTTGTAAGCACATCCCCAGCTGATTGCTGTCTCTCATCAATGTTTTTAACTCTCTATACCTCTCTATTCCTCTGTAAAAAAATCAATAAAATATTTTTCAGAAATGAAAGAGGAGAAATAACAACAGACCCTGTGGAAATACAAAGGATTGTTAAAAAATACTATGAACAACTCTATTCCAACAAATTGGACAACCTGCAAGAAATGGACATTTTCCTAGAAAAATATAACCTCCCAAAACTCAATGAGGAGGAAGCCCAAAATCTCCATAGTCCAATAACTATGGAAGAAATTGAAGCAGTAATCAAAAAGCTTCCAGCAAATAAAAGCCCAGGACCAGATGGCTAAACAGGAGAGTTTTACCAAACATTCAAGGAAGAATTAAAACCTATCCTCCTCAGACTATTCAAAAACATTCAAGAAGGAACACTTCCAAACACCTTCTATGAAGCCAGCATCACCCTAATACCAAAACCAGATAAAGACAACACAATGAAAGAGAATTATAGGCCAATATCTCTCATGAACATAGATGCCAAAATCCTCAACAAA
>PVJN01037118.1:0-21112 GCA_004026805.1 Lasiurus borealis | reverse complement strand
TATTAAATGTCAGTGTGGTTACCTGGTTCCTTACGAATAATTGCGAAGGGCTGAATGTAATTATCAAGTCCTGACCTCCATAGGAATCAAGTTCACATTAAAATAATGAAAAAGGAAAACTGAGCTAATGAGAGAGCAGATTTTGTGAATTTTTAAAAATATCCGAAGTAATGAAAAGATAAACATTAAGGCAAGAGTACGTTGCTTAGAGTTTCCTTCCTCAATACATGGGTTTCAAAGGGCCCACTCTCTCATAGAAACAATGGCAGCTCCGTTGGCAATGTAGTAAATGTTTCTAACAATTCTCCTTTCAGTAAAAGGTATCTTCACATGCTGGTAATATTACATACAATATATGTTATGTGGTACGTATAAAATGACGTAATCCATTCAGGAAGTATTGGATGAGGATTTGATTTGCCAGTCCTGTGTGCTAAGCTCTGGGGGTAAAGAAATGCATAAGATGAATCCTCTGTTGTCTTTAAGGTCTAGCCTGGTGTCCCTCAGACTCACCTGGGGTGCTTTGCCCTTCCTCTCTCCATTTCATTGAGTGTGATCAGGGGTTGCTGTTTTCTTCTGCTTTAATAAGTAATATAGTCCTGGCCAGTTTGACCCAGTGGATAGAGTGTTGGCCTGCGGACTCAAGGGTCCTGGTTCGATTCTGGTCAAGGGCACATGCCTGGATTGCAGGCTCGGTCCCCAGTAGGGGGCGTGCAGGAGGCAGCCGATCAATGATTCCCTCTCATCATTGATGTTTCTCTCTCGCTCTTCCTTTCCCTTCCTCTTTGAAATCAATAAAAATATATTTTAAAATAAATACATAATACATATGTGGGCATTTTTTGGACTGTTTGTTTTAGTATAGTTTTAAAAAGTGGGGGCAAGGGTAGCAAAGTCTTTATTCTGCCACCTTGAAACTGGCAGGCCACCACGACCCTTGTGGTCCTGGTAAGGGGTGGGACCCATCCGGCGTGTCCGCCAGATGGACTACTTCGTACCCCCGGGAGCTGTGTGGGAGACCGAAGGACCAAGACCAAAAGCAAGGGCTTGGATCGGTGTGGCTGTTGAGAGCCAGAGGAGTGAGTCAAGCCCAGAGGGCCATCCAGCAAAGACATGGGTGGAGGATCTGAAGCATAGTCTGAAGCCAAAACAAAGAGAGTTGAAGACCAAGAAATTTACGAGTCGGGAGGAAGCTGGGTGGAAAAACAAGGAGGTGGCCTGGAAGGGTTCCCAAGACAAACTGGGGATGCTTGTGCTGACTTTAAATCTCATCCCTGTGGTGAGCTGAATGTACCACCCGGGTCAGCTAGCAGGATCATGGTGGATGGAGAGTTTGACACTGTCGCCTTCATTGGCCAGCTGAAGAGTGAAGACCAAACTCCCTGCACAGAGTTCCGAACTGTTGTGAACTGGAAAGTGCTTCATTGATGCTCTTGGGATCTGGATCCTTCCAATTCTTAAAGTGTAAAGGGGAGATGACTGTAGTCCCCTCCACCTGCTTTACAGATGCACAGGGACTCTGTGCAGATTAAGGAGACTTCCCGTCTGACTTGGGATGTGCAGAGCGCTCATAATGGGGACCGTTTATCCTGAGAGCTCTTCTGTCTTCAGCTGTAAGCTGAATGCTGGAGAGGGATGCAAAGTGGGAGAAGGGAAGGGGACCCCCCCCCCAATTCTTTTTAGCACCTGTTGGGCACTTTCTATGTGTTGTTTCTTTTATTCTCTCAAAGGCATCTGGGTTGACCCTTCTTACCGCCTTTTATAGATAAGAAAACGAGGCTCTCAGAAGTGGAGGATATGGAATTTCAAGGCAGGTCTTTCTGACTCCAAAACTATGATCTTTCCAGGATAGCTCAATGACTATGGCTCTGGCCAGTGCCAGCCCTGCTCCTCCCTCCTTAGTCTACTTAGTGAGAGGAACACTGAAGACAGTCGGATGTGACCAACCAGGAGACAGCCACTCCCTTCCAAAGGAAGGAGAAAGCTAATAGAATTTCACTCTGAAATGTCTTCTGAACCACGAATATTTGGACCAAAAAATTCAACTTTGACTTTTAATATAGCTAAACATATTAGATCTTCTCATTCCTTGAATCCTATCTAATAAAGAGGGAATATGGTAATTGATCCTCACACCATCACAAAGATGGCGGTGCCCACAGCCAATAAGGAAGAAATATGCTAATTGACTGTCAACACCCTCAAAGATGGCGGCACCCACAGCCACAAGATGGCAGTGCCCAGTCCCCTCAGCCCCACTGTGTGCCTGCCTCTGGCATCCCCCAGTCCCCTCAGCCCCCCAGATGCCCAGGGCTGGCCTGAGGTGCAGGCAGCTGCCCAGCCAACCAGGGCTCAGGCAAGCCTCAGATGGTGGCTGCCTGTGACTCCAGTAACCAAGGCTGGCAGAGGCTTGTGCTGCTGGTAGTGACAGCAGCAGAGGAGTGATGGGGGTGTCGCCTTCCCTTGATCGCTGGGTTGCCTCCCCTCCACCCCCCTGAAGGCTCCCCAACTGTGAGAAAGGGCAGGCCGGGCTGAGGGACCCCCCTCTAGTGCATGAATTTTCATGCACCAGGCCTCTAGTAAATATATATTGAACATCTGGTTTATAGAAGGTACTGTGCTAGAACATTGGAGGATTTGGAAATGTATAAAATACAGGCGAATCGTATAAAACTACTTTCACGGTTAAGATTAATTTGAATTTGGACATTCTAAATCATGTCCAATTTTGAGTTAGAAATCGGTCACTGGCATTCACAAGAGAGGTCAGGGCCGGGTTTGCTGGTAAGGCACTCGCTCACCTGGAGGTATTGAAATCTTGCAAATGGGTGAATTTCTCAAAGAGGGTGAAATTACAAGGGATAAAAATAAAGACAAGGATAGAGCCTTAAATTACACCCATTGTTAAGAGCTGCAAGAGAAAGTTAAGCCAGCAAAGCCCTCGGGATGAAAGAGGAGGAAGACACACACACACACACACACACACACACAAAAGGAAAGAAAAAGCAGACAAGAATAAAAAAAAATTAGAAAGGACATGCACACAGAGCTTATAGTGGTCCAAAGTGCCTAGAACTGCATGGAGGACAAGATGGACAGTGATTTTTAAAAAACCTCCTAGAGTGAGACTATTAAGAGGTCGCTGATGCTCTGCAGACGTGGCATCTTAGGACACTGGTGAGAGTAGAAACCGAGAGTTCAAGACAAGGAGGGAAAGCTGGTTCCTAATACAAAGGAGAAGGGAACAAAGTCAGGGGCCTACATAATACCCACATTCACAGTGGACTCCGGAGGGTTAAAGACCCAAAGATGGAAGATAAAACTATATTCAACAAAAGAACATAAGGTAAAAGAATCTGGGGACCAGGGACAAATTCTTAAGGATAAAAATCTATTACTTTGCTTACATCATAATTGAGGAATTCTCAACAAAGGATACCGAGAGACAGTTAACAGACAGATGACAAGGTATTTGCAATATCTAAAACTGACAAGAGGCTAATTTCAAATTTATGATACAGTAACAGATGTGCTTGCTAATGCATTGAACCATAAAACCTAGTGGCAGGTCCAATAACTTCCATAAGTTCAAAGAAGTGATGAAGGTCAAAGACATTTTGGGTTCACCTGTGGTACCTGTGCCGTGAAATTAAAATATCTGTGATTCTTTTAAATATATTTTATTGATTTTCTACAGAGAGGAAAGGAGAGGGATAGAGAGTTAGAAACATCAATCAACTGCCTCATAGAGGCCCCCGCACTGGGGATGTGCCCACAACCAAGGTACATACCCTTGACCGAAATTGAACCTGGGACCTTTCAATCCGCAGGCTGACGCTCTCTCCACTGAGCCAAACCGGTTTCAGCAAACATCTGTGATTCTTGTTGATGATAGTTGCTGGTCCTGCTCAGGCTACTGGGGTTTGCTACCTACATTCATAATAGACGGAAATGGTATATTCTAGGCAGAGGTTAGTGAAAAAGAAGATGTAATTTTTTCCCATCCAAGTTTATAAAACCGTGGGTTAAAAAGAACTGGTTTAGAGAAAGGTTGGGGAAATTCTGGAACTGGCTTTTTTGTCTGGAGGTACCCCACAAATGGGTCCCTTCAGTCATGTTCTTGGGTGTTATTTATTTGGACAGAAGGTACACATCTCAAACTCACCCTGTCCCAAACCCAGTTCCTGATCTTCCTTCCCTGCCAGATCTGCGCCCGAAAAGCCTCTCAGCTCAGCAGATGGAAGCCCCTCCTTCAGCAGAGACCTTGGAAGTGTTCTGACGCCTCTCCCTCTCACACTCCTCTTCCATCCTATCAGGAAATCCTCTCGGCTCTGCTTTCAAAATAAACCCAGAATCTGACCAGCACTCACCCCCTCCCCGGCCCCCTGCCTGGCCTTTGCCACCAGGGACTCTCATTTGGTAACTGCAAGGCCCCTCCCCGCTTCTTCCTGGCTCCTCCGAAGTCCAATCTCAACGTAAGAGGCAGAGAAGCCCTTTTCTGGGTAGGGACCGCCTGCTTACTCTGCTGCAGGTTCCCTGGCCTCCTTGCTATTGCTAGGCAACCTCCCACCTCAGGGCCTTTGCACAGACTTGACCGTTCTCTCTGCCGGTGATAGTCTTCCCTCGATCACCAGCATTTCTAACTCTCACAGCTCTTTCCAAGTCCTCATGAAAATGTCATCTCCACCAGGAGGCCTGCCTTGAGTACCTTATTTAAATGCACAACTGTGTCTCTAGCCCTCCTCATACCCTTAACCTACTCTGATTTTTCTTTTGTCTTTAGCGTGTGAAACCTGTTGTTACATAATTTACTTACTTGTTATGTTTATTTTCTGTCTTCATTCTTCTTCCACCCACCCCCCAACTAGAACATAAACTCCATAAAAAAAAAAAAAAAAAAAGGAGGATCTGCTAAAACCGGTTTGGCTCAGTGGACAGAGCCTCGGCCTGCGGACTGAAGGGTCCTGGGTTCGATTCCGGTCAAGGGCATGTACCTTGGTTGCGGGCACATCCCCAGTAGGGGGCGTGCAGGAGGCAGCTGATCGATGTTTCTGACTCTCTATCCATCTCCCTTCCTCTCTGTAAGAAAATTAATAAAATATATTTTTAAAAAAAGGAGGGTCTATGTTTTGCTCACGACTATAAACAGCGGGGGGATGGGTGGCATGTGGGGTGGGAGGTGGGAGGAGGGAAGCACATAATAGGTGCTCAATAAAGTGAGTAACTTGATGAATAAAGCGGGGTTGGCAGGCTGCATAGTCAAGTTAAATAGCCCAGTGCTACCTGGGGCATCTCATCACATCTTTCTGAGCCTTCGCTTCCCCGTCTGTAACACGGAAATCGCCGAAGCCTGTCTTGCCAGGTTGTGAGGATGAAGCGAGATGGTCAGCAGGAAAGGACCTGGCATTTTGCAGCCGTTTCAGCAATGCCCATTCCTGGTCCCCTTCCGATGGGCGGTGAGCGTCTCTCCCCCGCTGGCACGGGGTCCCCGGAACTCCCGTCACAGGGCCGGGCTCGTGTCCTTCTCCTCCGTCCTGTTCCCAAAACGGCTCAGAATAGAACCAAAGTCTCCTGGCTCCCCTCGGCCTCGTAGCCAGCAGACCACACGACCACTTTTTTCCTGTCCACGGCTTTCTTTTGAGGTGGAAAGTAGTCGTTGGAATAACTCACCCAGGGGCAGGGAAAGGAAAAAACAGCAAAAATTGTTTTAAAAGGGAGTTATACAAGCATCTGCAGGAAAACCCCATCGAGGGACATAAATGCTGATTCAAAAGAGGAGGAAATATGAAATTTGAGTTTTCCAGGCCTTCTCCGGGCCCGAGTTTCCTCTCTTCCATCACACATTTTTCTCACCCACAAAATGGGCATTAAGAAAGATGACAGGTCAAAAAATAGAGCCCGCAGGAAGGAGGAGGGCGGGGCGGTTGTTGTGGAGCAGGAGCGTGAAGGTCGCTCCCTGTCCCTCCCAGCCGTCCTGTGAGTCCTGATGAGGAAAGGCGCGCTCCAGTAGAGGCTGATGTCTCCCCAGGGAAGGCGAGCGAATTCCGGATCGTTAGCGGAGACCGTTTTCCAGGGCCGCTTTGATCTGCTGCCCGGGCCAGGGCTGGGGACCAGCGAGCTGGGATTCCAAGCAAAACGGGACTTCACAGCCGTCTCAAAGCAACTGTCTTCCTGCAAGGGCGTGTGCCTGCAACTCGGGGTTCGGCCTTGCCGTCCAACCCACCAGCCTGTGCCCGGCTGCTCTGCCCTTACCCTTAACCACCATCACCCTCCCCATCCCACTGCCAGAATCCTGCCCCCCCCTTCCCTCCCCACCCAAAACAGAGCTGAGCTGGCGTCTGAAAATGAGTAAGTGTGAAGCGACACTGCACACTGGTCTTTGTTGAGGATTTGTTTTTGCCAAGCGACTTGGTGGAGAAGATTGCATTTCTTGGCTATTTTTAAACCTGCATTTTTGGAATTTGATTTGGAAAAGAAAAGAAAAAAAAACAAAAAAAAAAAACAGAAACTCAGGCAGGAGAGGCGAGTGGTTCCCGGCATCCTCTTGAGGAGGGTCGGTGGAGGGACCAGGAGCCCAGGGCCTGGGGAGCTGGCGGAGAACAGGGAGGCAGAGGGGTTCCAGGCAGTTCCAGGAAGCATGATGCTCTCCATTCCAGGAGGACAAGACACCACGCATGCCTGATGCCTCCTTTCTGGCACCTGCCCGTGGGCACAGGCTGCGTGCCAGGCTCTGTGCCGGATGGTGAGAGACAAGTCTTGGCCCCTGGTGGTAGGGGGGTTCATCCTTTAGATCAGTGGTTCTCAACCTTGCTAAGGCCGAGACCCTTGCATACAGTTCCTCATGTGGTGGTGACCCCCAACCATGAAATGTTGCTACTGTGATGCATCGTGATGTAAATATCTGCATTTTCCGATGGTCTTAGGCAACCCCTGTGAAAAGGTTGTTTGACCCCCATAGGGGTCGCGACCCACAGGTTGAGAACCGCTGCTTTAGATGAAGAAATGGACCGTTGCAACATGTTTACAGAATGAGCCTGGTAGGGGAAGATACACGGTTGGAGGTGGTGCTGACCTAGCCCAGAAGGATCCAGAAAGACTCCAACTATGAAGTTTGGAATAACTTAACCCAGGGGCAGGGAAAGGGAGTGAGTTAGAAGAGCACAGCCAGAGAGGATTGTGGGTAGGAGAGGGGTGTGGGAGGCATGGGGACCAGGAAACATCTCTAAAGGCAGACGGACCTGACTTCTCATTCTGTTCCACCTCTGACAAGCTGTGCCCTTTAACCAAGTTTGCTGATCTCCTCGACACCTCATTCTCCTCACCTGTAAACTGCAAATAATCAATTTTGATGATTGTAAATGATTGATTATTGTAAATAATCAAAATACGTTACTTACAAAAGTTGACAGTTATTGAGCCAATATTGGGTCCAAGCACTGTCTGAAACATCTTACTAGTACATATAGTAGCTCACAGGATATTTTTTTAAAAGATAAAATTTTGACTTCATATGTGTTATGAAGTGAATCTGTATCAACGAGTTTATGGAATCTATTGAGTAATGTGGGAACCTGTAAGATGGTGTGACTAGTTCAGAGGAGAAATCAAAATACCCCACAGTTATAATGAGATAAGATGGAACCCGGCCAGTGTGGCACAGTGGTTGAGCATCGATCTATGAATCAGGAGGTCACAGTTTGATTCCTAATCAGGGTGTATGCCGGGGATGCGGGCTCGATCCCCAGTGTGGGGAGTGTAAGAGGCAGTGGATTAATGATTCTCTCTCATCATTGATGTTTCTATTTCTCCCTTCCTCTCTGAAATCAATAAAAAAATATATATTTTTTAAAAAGATGGAGAGCATATAACCATGCAAATACTATTATCATGAAAAACAAGGAGCTGCACAGCAAAAGAAACCATCAACAAGAAAGCCCACTGCATGGGATAACACAGCTGCCAATGTTGTATCTGATAATGGCCTAATCTCCAAAATTTATAGGGAACTCACACAACTTAACCAAAAGAACATAAACTATCCAATCAAAAAATGGGCAAAGGACTTAAATAGGAACTTTTCAAAAGTGGACATACAGAAGGCCAAGAGACACATGAAAACATGTTCAAAGTCACTCATCATCCGAAAGATGCAAATCAAAAAGACAATGAGATGCCATCTCACACCTGTCAGAATGGCTCTCATCAACAAATCAACAAACGATAACGAGGATAAAAAGGAACCCTCATGCACTGCTGATAGGGTGCAGCCCCTGTGGAAAACAGTATGAAGTTTCCTCAAAAAAATTAAAAATGAAACTCCCATTTGGCCCAGTAATCCCACTCCTAGGAATATATCCCAAGAAATCGGAAACACCAATGAGAAAGGACATATGCCCCCCTATGTCCATAGCAGCACAATTCACCATAGCTAAGATTTGGAAACAGCTTAAGTGCCCATCAGCAGGTGAGTGGATTAAAAAACTGCGGTACATCTACACAATGGAATACTATGTTGTGTACAAAGGAAAGAACTCTTACTATTCACAACAACATGGATGCACATGGAGGGCATTATGCTAAGCTAAGTAAACCAGTCAGAGAAAGACAAATATCACATGATCTCACTCATTAATGGAATATAGTGAACAACATAAACTTTTGATCAAAAATAGATACAGAGACAGAGAAGCATCGAACAGACCGTCAAACTTCAGAGAGAAGGCAGGGGACGGGGGTTAAGAGATCAACCAAAGGACTTGTATGCATGCATATAAGCACAGCCAACGGACACAGACTAGTGGGGTGAGGAATCATGCTGGGGGTGGAGATGGCCGGGGAGACGTCAATGGGAGATAAAGGAGACATATGTAATACTACATGTAATACTTTCAACAATAAAGACTTTTTTTAAAAAAAGAACAAAAAGTGAGGAGGCATTAAGAGTTTCTGAAGTCTGAAGGTCAGTGAAAATCAGATGTTTTAAATGTTTTAGTCCGGTTTACAAAAACAGAACGCACTCGATTATTATAGGTTACAGATGGCTTAAGAAGAAAGACAAAAGGCTTCCTTATGAATCGAGCAAGGAGAACATTAAAACTAGACCCACAGTATTCCAAACAAATAACAACCATAAAATTCCCCTTGTCAGCTTGTTCGGTCCTGCGTAGTTAAGTCTCGTTCTGCTGGCTCTTGAGCAGTCTCATGCAGCCATCTGCTTACTGAAGAGACGTGGAAATCCTGACTCACTCCGCTGGTACAGTCGGGTAAGCCATGTCAGTTTGGCTTCAAGTGTCAATAGTTGAAGTATCCAGTACAGCCCTTTCCCATGAAGCTCGGAGGCTGTCTTTGTGTTGCAAATACAAACTCTGGCCTGTAGCTTATAGCAGGGTCTTCAGGCAAGATTCAGAGATACTGGAGATGCAATGACTTAAAATGACTGTGGTTCATTTATTACTAACTAGAGGCCCAGTGCACAGATTCGTGCACCAGTGGGGTCCCTCAACCTGGCCTGTGCCCTGTCACAATCCGGGACCCTTCAGGGGATGTCAGATTGCTGGTTTTGGCCCAATCCCCACAGGCTCTGGCCAAAACCAGCAGTCGGACATCCCCTGAGGGATGTAGTAGTGCAAGAAATGGCGCTGCCACAGAGGCGGGAGAAGCTCACACCACCGCAGCTGCACTTGCCAACCGTGAGCCTGGTGGTATCTGGCGCCTGTTGGTCAGCTGAGCAGTGCTCCTGCTGTGGGAGTGCACTGACCCCCAGGGGGGCAGTTCTGGCATTAAGCATCTGCCCCCTGGTGTCAGTGTGCATCACAGTGACTGGTCGACCGGTAGTTGGGGTCATTTGGTCGTAACGGTCGCTTAGGCTTTTATATATATAGATACTTTTCCAATATGAAAGATCTGATGAGGATTCACAATTAGAATTATGAAACTGAAAAGGGCATGCAAAACGAAGTTCATCAAACCATTTCAAAACAGAATAAAATGTAGGCAAAATATTTATAAAGATAAAGATGAAGTCTGTGTTTCAAGAAGTCGGTAGTACATGTTACATCTGACTCATAAATATGGATGAGCATATTTGTCCAGAGGAAAAAATTCTTGAGGTATAACATACTAACCCTGAGACATAATTCTTTTCAGCAAGCCTGGAATAGGGCCTAGCCATCTTATAGATGTCAACAGATCTCCATTCCATGACAAATACGTCTGATATGCATCCTACCGGCCTAGGCCATGCTAGATTCAAATTAAAGGAGGAAGGCCAGAGGGAGCAAACATTTATATAACATCTGAGCTCATGACCGATACACGATGGTTATTGCCAGTATCATTAGACAGAGCACTGACAGAACTCTGATGAAAGTAGAAAAGTTGGACAGAGAGCTATTTCATGATTGTTCTAGTTCTTAAAATAACTAGTTCATAAGAAAGTTTTCCTTGAGTGTAAAAATATTCTAGGGAGCCGAAACTGGTTTGGCTCACTGGATAGAGAGTCAGCCTTCGGACTGAAGGGTCCCAGGTTTGATTCCAGTCAAGGGCATGTACCTTGGTGGCGGGAACATCTCCAGTGTGGGGCGTGCAGGAGGCAGCTGGTTGATGTCTCTCTCATCGATGTTTCTAGCCCTCTGTCCCTCTCCCTTCCTCTCTGTAAAAAATCAGTAAAATACATTTAAAAATTAAAAAAAAAAATCTAGGGAGAAAAAGAGCAGTGTTCCAGGAACTTCCCATAAAGTGTTCATAAGAATGTTTTCCTTGAGGGTACAAACACTGTAGGGAGAGCAAGAGCAGTGTCCTAAGATCTTGCTCCCCCAAAATAAAATTTCATTTTACCTGCACAGCTTTCACCCAGAGAAAACTAAGCATCTCTTCTGTTTGACAATTCTTCCCAGGCAATGTTTCAAGCAAATCTAATTATTTCTAATATTAAAAAGAAAAACAAAGTGAAAGAAGAAATCTTTGTGATTTTCCCAGGGACTGTATGAAAAATTTCAAAGATAGTTTTAGGTGTTGCAGCTATCTTGAAAATTTTATTTATTTTTGTCTATATTTAGGGTTCAGTCTAGGAAGATGTGAATTCAGAAAAGTGAGAGGAGCTGGAACAGGTTTGGCTCAATGGATAGAGCTTTGGCCTGCGGACTGAAAGGTCCCAGGTTAGATTCCGGTCGGGGGCATGTATCTTGGTTGCGGGCATATCCCCAGTGGGGAGCATGCAGGAAGCAGCTGATCGATGTCTCTCATTAACGTTTCTTACTCTCTACGCCTCACCCTTCCTCTCTGTAAAAAGAAAATCAATAAAATATATTTTTTTAAAAAGTTAGAGGAGATTTGGGCATTCAGTTAAGATAGGGTCCTCAAGATAAGATTCTCAGTGCCAGTAATTGTGATAATAAAACATTTAAACATAAACATAGAAAGTAAGTAACAAAGTAGTGAAGACCATTAGCTGTTTAGCAAGTGAAGAGTCTTAAAAAAAAACAAAAACAAGTGAAGAGTCTTGGTTCTTTTTACCTCCTTAAATAATTAAGGATATAATAAAATCATGGAAGATCATTATAACATGGAATCTTTGCTGTCTAGGAAATTATGCGGAAAGTATATCTTTCACACGAAATGTGAAGACATAAGTCCATAAACCCCAGCCGGTGTGGCTCAGTGGTTGAGTGGCAACCTATGAACCAGGAGTCACAGTGCAATTCCCGTTAGGGCACGTGCTTGGATTGCAAGCTCGATCCTCAGTAGGGGGCATGCAGGAGGCAGCTGATCAATGATCTCTCTTATCATTGATGTTTTTCTCTTTTTCTCCCTTTCCCTTCCTCTCTAAAATCAATAAAAACATGTTTAAAAGTAAAGGAAAATTGAAAGTAGTATCATTTATAGTCAGACAAGGAATGCTAAAGTGAATTTACTGGTAAATATCCTCATGACAAACCAATTGCATGTCTTTTGGCAAGAATTATTCATTACTGTCAGTTTTCCACAACTTACACGGTTGTAAAATATGATACATATGAAAGGAGAGAGACAACCCTGATGGGTGTTTCCTTTCTTTTTTCCATTTTAAAATCTTTCTCGAATTTTCCCTATACCTTTTAAGTAGGTATTATTATTATCCCCATTTTGGAAAGCGAGAACTCAAGGCAGAGATAGAGCCCAAGGTTACACAACTAATAAAGGGCTAAGCGATTATGAAATGTTCCCCAGATTTAATTTAATTTAATTTATTGGAATCCTCAAGGATATTTTTTCATCGATTTTAGAGAAAGTGGAAGAGAGAGAGGGAAAGACAGAGAGAAACATCGATGGAAGAGACACACATCTATTGGTTGCCTCCTGCACTTGCCCTGGCCAGGGCTCGGGCAGGAAGGAGCCTGCAACTAAGGTACGTGCCTTTGACCTGAATCAAACACAGGACCCATGCTCCATCCACTGAGCTAAACCAGCTAGGGCCCAAGATGTTATTTTGATGATATACAGGAAGATGACAGACATGGAGACATCTGCCTTTGAAAAAGTACTTGTAGTTTATTACTTACAGTTTCCAGTACCAGGGGGCACACCATGCCATGCACAGCCGTGCGAGAAAAACCAGAGTCTGTCAGAAGACAGAAGAAAAGCGTGGGCAAAAGACCTTACTGCACTTTTCCTGGGGAGGGAATGGGAGAGGCAAGGTAAGCAGTTTGGATGGTTGAGTTTGAGTCACTCAGCAGGCTCCAGGCGAGGGGGTGGTCACTAGCTATCTGGTACCGGGTCCTGGGTGATTTAGGGCTGGAGGGGTGGGGGGTGCGGGCATGGCTTGGTATGTGAGAGTTAGATAGAGGCGGGTGTTGGGTGGATTGGCTTGCACGTGAAGGGCCTGCTCGCAGGCAAATTGTTTACTATCTCTAGGAATTAGCTAGCCCTGGGAGAGGCAGTCTCTGCAGGATTAGCGAGGCCCTAAAATGTCAAAACATCATAAAACACAGGACATAAAAACATGATTAATACATGAGCCTGACTTTGAACTCCAGCCGCCTAACTCTGGAGTGTGTGTTTTTATCTGTACACCCTACTGTCTTTCATAGGGTGAGGGTGAGTGCTCAGCTGGGGTATGTAATAAACATACAAAGCTCGGCACATGGCTAGCACTTAGTAAGTGCTTTATAAATCACCGGGGCTACTCCGCAAAGGCCTGGAAGTGGGAGAGAGAAGGGGGCTGTTCGGGCCACGAAGACAGGCACAGGGGAGCTTTACTAAGGAATGCTGGAGAGGGAGAGGGGCGGGGAGAAAGGAGGCTGGTGCAGAAAGGGGGGGCCAGGGCCAGGAGGCCTCCTTAGGGGAATTCACTCCAGGACCAGGAAGAACCACTGACGTGTTTTAAAGGAGGCTCCGCTGTGTTCTGTTTTCGAGGGCCCCTTCCTGGCTGCGGGCTGGAGGATGGATTTACAATAACCTTGAAGGAGCTGGATGAACTCTGTCTCCCCAGCAGCCCCCCGGCACTCCCGGATTTTCCTGAGGCTCCTGCCTGCCTCTCTCCCGGCTCCCAGTCCCTGGGATGAGGGGTTGGTTCTGTGCACTTAACCACCCAGGCTTCTGTCAATCAGCTCAGCCCATTTCTTTTTTATTTTTTTCAGCTCAGACCATTTCTTGGGCCCCTGTAATTGGATCAATGAGAGCCAATAAGAGTAACTCTCAAGCCCATACCGGGTGCCTCAGTTGGTTGGAGCATTGTCTTTCCTGTAAAGCAAAGGGTTGTGGGTTCGATTCCAGGTTGTGCTCATACCTAGGTTGTGGGTTCGGTCCCCAGGGGCAGCCAATCGATGTTTCTCTCTCACATTGATGTTTCTCTCTCTCCAAAAAAATTTTTTTTAAAAAAATCAATAAAATATCCTCGGGAGAGGATTTAAAAAAAAAAGAGTGACTCTCATGACCTTGGCTTCAATTACTGGAAGACAAATTTGCTTTTGTGTGCAGAACTGGGATGTGAGAGGAAATGAGGGTGGAGCTGCTGTAGCCCCTTTGCCACTAAAAGAGCAGAGCCTGGGGCTGCTGAGGGGCAGGACTTAGAACAGAAGGAGAGCCAACCCAGTGAGAAACAGATAATGAGGTTCAATGTCATCACTTGAGCCATGAATCTAAAGGCAATTGTGCCTGAAGCCGTTGACCTCACTTTACAATTCTTTTTTTTTTTGCCAAGATAACTTGAGTTTGATTTCTGCCTAATGAAAATAAACAGCTCATTGCAATTCATTCCCTCATACTGACTAAATGGAGGGGTAAGGAGGAGGGGCACAATTCTGTTGCCATATAGTAAATGTTTATATTCCCCTAAAGTCATATGTTGACATCGAATTGTCAATGTGATGGCGTTAGGAGGTTATTAGGTCATGAGGATGGAGCCCTCATGAATAGGATTAGTGTCCTTAAAGAAAGATTCCAGAGAGCTCCCTTGCTCCTTTTGCCAGACTAGGACACAGTGAGACGGTGATCATTTATGAACTAGGAAGCAGGTTCTCACCAGACAGAGTCCACTGGCTTTAATCTTGGACTTCCAAGCCTCTAGGACTGTGAGAAATAAATTTCTGCTTTTTATAAGCCACCCAATATATGCAATTTATCATAGCATTCCAAACAGACTGACACTTATCAAAAGATTTTACTCTTAAAAAAAAAAAGTTTCCCATCCAAAGCACCCTCACACACCATTGGTAAAAGCTGGTACAACCTTTGTGGAGGAAAGTCAGGCACCAGTTATTAAAGTGTAAATGCTTATGCTCTCTGACCCAGGCAGTCCACATCTAGAAACAAATTCCACAAACGTGGACAAGCCTGCAAACATAGAAAGATGCAAATATAGCATGATTTATTAGAGCAAACATTACACATAACCCACATGTCCATCCATAAAAAGAAGGGAAAAAGAAATTATGGCATTTCTATAGAACCGGAGCCATTACATGTCAGCAACTCAAACAATCTACATAGCCTTGCACACAATGGAATACGATACCTTTTAAGAAATTGTGATAGCTTTACATAAAGACACTGCGAGTTGTCCATGAGATATAAAAAAAAAACGAAGTCACAATTGTAAGTATGATTTATTTTTAAAATATATCGTATTCCATTGTTTGAGTTGCTGGCATGTACTGTAATGGCTCCGGTTCTATAGAAATGCCATTTCTTTTTCCCTTCTCTTTTTGGATGGACATGTGGGTTATTTGTAGTGTTTGCTCTAATAAATCATGCTACATTTGCATCTTTCTATGTTTGCAGGCTTATACAAGTTTGTGGAATTTGTTTCTAGATGTGGACTGCGTGGATCAGAGAGCAGAACTTCACGTGTGGGTGTATATTAGAATACCCACCTGTGAAATGTGTCACTTTAGAGAGTCAGTTCATGGGGAAATTCACAGATCCCTCTTTATGTATTTCTGTAATGTTTTATTTTTATAAGACATTTATCACTTCAGTTAGAAAAAAGTGGTGAATAAGTATTTCTAAAAAAAATAATGAAGATACAGACTAATGGGTATCTATCTGTTTTTTTTTATAAATATATTTTATTTATTTTTTACAGAAAGGAAGGGAGAAAGATAGAGAGTCAGAAACATCAATGAAAGAGAGAGATATTGATCAGTTGCCTCTTGCATGCCTCCCACTGGAGATGTGCCCACAACCAAGGCACATGCCCTTGACTGGAATCAAACCTGGGACCTTCCAGTCCGCAGGCCGACGCTCTATCCACTGAGCAAACCGGCCTCAGCTATCTCTGTTCTTTTAACATAGAAAAGGAAAACGCTCTAAATGCTCTAAAAACAATGACACCATTTAAGGAGATTAAGGGGAAGTTGTACCAATATTTCAGCACACGTGTTCAGGATACTTCTCTTCCAGTTCTGCACATTTGTAAGACTTCCGTCGAAGGCTTAATGATTCTTACAGTTCTAAGGGGAGCATGAGAATCAGACCCTTTGGCACTGAGAGAACTCCAAAATTATCAGATACAAATCTAGAAGTTCTGTCTTCTTGTTGACAGGCATCCAAATGATGAAAACAGGAGGAAATGGACTGACCTTTCCCCTTCATCCAGTTGTTTCGAGCAAGAAGTGCTTTTCAGTCCGATTTCAGTGTTTGATGTCTGACTTAGAAATATAGCTCCTACTAGCTGCAGAGTTAGAGAAGAGCGAATGAAAAAGTAAAGATCCCTTTGCAGCAAGAAACGTACAACTCAATTCCATGTTTAGGCAACAAGGATCTGAAAAGTCCACTGACTTCAGGTATGCCTGGATCCAGGAGCTCAATAATATCAGGACTAGTCTTTTCCCTTTTTTTTTTTTAAATAAACTTTATATAGGAAGGCTCTTCCCAAGCGGTGTCACTGGCAGCTCCATGTTTAAACCAGCGGGAAGAAGAGGCTGTATCTCCCCAGCAGACCCTCCGACTTGAACCGGTTCTGATTCTTTTTGTGTGAATGGGGTCACGTGGCCATGTTCAAAGCAGGCCAGGGGGATACGGAAGATTGAAGGGTGTAGGCCTGGCCCATTGCCCATTGGTGGAGCCAGGGTGAGAGTTATGCCCACTGTGTCATATAGACTAAGCATTGGCGGAGTGGCGGTGTCCCAAAGGGAAATCAGAAGCAGAAGGTTTGAGAAAGAACAAACATGAAATGCAGAAACAGTCAAGTGGCTGGATGGGGCTTCAGCTCCAGTTCAAATAAGGACAAACACTGGGAAGGAAAATAGAACAGGCCGAGACCAGTTTGGCTCAGTGGATAGAGCGTCGGCCTGCGGCCTGAAAGGTCCCAGGTTTGGTTCTGGTCAGGGGCACGTACCTTGCTTGTGGGCACATCTCCACTGTGGGGCGTGCAGGAGGCGGCTAATCGATGTCTCTCTCTCATCGATGTTTCTGACTTTCTATCTCTCTCCCTTCCTCTCTGTAAAAAATCAATAAAATATACTTAAAAGAAAAATAGAACAGAGTGAGGGGGACAAGAAAAAGAAAATAGTTTTGACCTTGCTCTGGGACTAACCCCTCACAGAGTCTCTGCTCTCATTTGAGGCACTGACAACGAACAATTCAACAGGCACGTGTAACATGTCTGGTGGTGAGACATGCTACCCTGTTTCCCCGAAAATAAGGCAGTGTCTTATATTAATTTTTGCTCCCAAAGATGTGCAAGGTCTTATTTTCAGGGGATGTCTTATTTTTCCATGAAGAAGAATACGATACACATTTATTGTTGAACAAAAACAAAAGGAAATTTATTACCTGTATACGGTACGGTAGTAGTTGTCATCACAAACCAGCTCACTGATTGGCCTCAGCGCAGCAGGAGCTGTTCAGGCAGTGCGAGGTCTCTTTAAATCAGGAGTCAGACGCCTTACAGTAGCTTTGGGGACCTTATGTTCCGGGGAGGCCTTATGTTCGGGGGAGGCCTTATTATCAGGGAGGTCTTATTTTCGGGGGATGCCTTATATTACAGCGAGAGGCAAAACTGGGAGTAGGTCTTATTTTCGGGGGATGTCTTACTTTCGGGGGAACAGGGTATGATGAAAGATGAAGCACGGTGGGGAATAGAGGGTCCAAAGGTGGTCCTGGAAGTCCTCCCTGTTGAGAAGACATTGGAGCAGAGTTTGAAGAACTTGAGGGATGGATCTAGGCAACTCTGGGGGAGCAGTGTTCTAGGCAGAGGGAAGGGCAAGATCGAAGACCTTGAGGCACAGGATGCTTGCGTTGTTGGAGGTGGGGGTGGCTGGAACGCAGTGCGTGAAAGGAGGAGTGTTAGGAGGTAAAATCAGAGTCACAGTGGATTGCCGGCAAGGAAGGTTTCATTCTGAGGCCTCTTCTCTTGGCTGGTAGGCAGCTGCCATCTTTTTGTGGGTGTGCTATCAGGGAGAGGAGCTAGTGCTGGGTGTTGCCTCCTCTCAGGCACTAATCCCACGGTGAGGGTCCCATCCTCTTGACCTTATCTAGCCCTCATTACCTCCCAAAGGTCCCATTTCCAAAAAAAAACCCATCATACTGGAGAGCAGGGTTTCAGTATATGAATTTGTGGGGTGGACATAGTTAGTCCATTACGCCCTTTCTTATGAGTTTTGATTTGCCTGAGGTGAAATTAGCTTTCTGTGGCTTGCAACCAAGAGCCCTAATTGACGAGCGCTTGCTCAATTTCACTTAGCTCTACTGCGGCTCTTCGGAAAGAAAACTAGAAGGGAGCGTGGGGAGAGCTCGGAGTCCCTCATCCCCGCTGCTGCAGAAACGCTCAAAGCAGAGCCCAGCTAACAGAAGTCATTAGTGTCATCTTGATTTATGACACATCCGTGTTTAAGCACAGGGGTTTCCTCACTGCTTAGCTGGAACTTCCTATCTCTTTCTTAGAAGCCTGGTTTCTCCGGTCAGGTCCACGGTGAACAATGCCTGCCCCCCGAACAAACTCATTCACAGACGCAGCCTCTCTCCCCGCCTCCTCCCGCCTCAGCTGCTGGGCCGTTGGAGCTGCGTTTCCTGTTTACAGAGAGATATGACATATATTAGTTGAAGAGTTCACCCTAATGCTTTGCTGTTTCCTTCTGCTGCACAAGATGAATGTCACTTGGCCCTCGACTTTTATTTGTCTTCGGAAGTAATGGATTAGATGATATTTAGAAATTCGTGACAATAGAAGACCAGATCTGTAAGGTGCTCCGTTCGCATGAATCACTTGTGTTTTATTTATTTATACACCTGCCCGTGTTCCAAAGAGGATTTACTACACGTGCGCTGTGCAGATCTTTTTTTTTTTTTTTTTTTTTTTGGTCAAAAGGGACGAAGCTGGGGCTAAGTTAAAATGAAGGGAGGAAATAAGCTTGATGAATTAAGAGGCAAATTAGAACGCAAAGTTGCCTAACGCCTATTGCTTAAAGTTCTATGTAAATGTTATAGAGATAAACCGCAACTCTCATTCTGAGATTCCTGGTTGGCAAAGCAAACAGGGAAACACTTTTGATATGTAATTGATAGTGCCTTTAAGATTGAAAACAAACTCATTGCTCAGACACCATGGTTGGTTCTACTTTTTTTTTTTTTTTTAATATTTTATTGATTTTTACAGAGAGGAAGGGAGAGGGATAGAGAGTTAGAAACATCGATCAGCTGTCTTCTTCACACCCACTACTGGGGATATGCCTGCAATCAAAGTACATACCCTTGACCAGAATGAACCTGGGACCCTTCAGTCCACAGGACGACGCTCTATCCACTGAGCCAAACCGGTTATGGCTGGTTCTACTTCTTTACTTACATAATAAGAGGCAGCTGAATAGGCGCTTTTTGTTGGGACTCAGAAAACAAACTTTTTAAATCCCAGAAAATGGTTATACTTTTGATGTTCTTAAAAAACTCGAAAAACAAAATTTTAACTTTTCAAATCTGATCAAGTTGGCCATTCTCAGTAAAAATAATCATTTCTTTATAAAGAACTCTTTTAAGACACTTAAAGGATTTTACGTTTAAATAGTAATAACATGGCACGTTAAGTATTTGCTTACAGATAGCTTTCTAGTAAGATCTGGTGGGACCCGAAAAGCATTCTAATTCATCCTTCTTGTCCAATATGGAAAGATTGTCAGCTTTTTAGAAATTATAATAAAAACACATAACATGTTTGTCCTTGTCATCTTTAAATGTACAAGTCAGTAGTGTTACGTACATTTACATTGTGTGCAACAGATCTCTAGAACCTGTTCATCTTACAAAACCGAAACTCTATACCCACTAAACATTTCCCTCTTCCTCTAGCTTCTAGCAACCACCATCCTATTTTCTGTTTCTGTGATTTAGACTCGTATAAATAGAATCATACAATATTTGCCTTTCTGTGACGGCTTATTTCACTCAGCACACTTTCCTCAAGGTCCAGCCATATTGTAGAATGTGAATAATATTCCACTGTCTGTATATAACACATTTTCTTTCTCCAGCTATTTGTCTGGACATTTGTGTTGCTCCCACATCTTTGCTATTGTGAATAATATTGCGATGAATATAGGTGTGCAAATATCTCTTTGAGATCCTGCTTTCAATTATTTTTAAAAATATATATATTTTATTGATTTTTTACAGAGAGGAAGGGAGAAGGATAGAGAGTTAGAAACATCTATGAGAGAGAGTCATTGATCAGCTGCCTCTTGCACGCCCCCACAACCAAGGTACATGCCCTTGACCAGAATCGAACCTGGTCAGCCCTTTAGTCCGCAGGCTGACGCTCTATCCACTGAGCCAAACCGGTTTTGGTGTACTTTGAATTCTTTTGGGTATATATCCAGAAATAGAATTGCTGAATCACGTGACAATCCCACTTTTAATTTTTTGAGGAAACTCCATCCTGTTTTCTACAGCAGCTATACCATTTTACATTCCCAACAACAGGGCACAAGAGTTTCCATTTTTCCACATCCTTGCCAACATTTGTTGTTTTCTGTAAGGTCACTTACAGAAATGTTGTTTTGAGGAACAAGGGAACAGAGATTGATGCACTTAAAAATATTTTCTCGGGTAGCAGAATGCCTCAGCATATCATCATCTCAGGTACCTTTCCAAGGTATCCCCAACTTTTATTTTTAGCAGAATAATACATTCAGGGAATAAAAAGTAAATCCACAGACTGGGAAGGAAGATATAAAATTGTCTTTGTTTCCAAATGGCATGATTGTCTCTGTGGAAAATCCCAAGGAATCAACAAAAACTCCAGAACTAGTAAGTGATCATAGCAAGGTTATAGGAGCCGATCACTTTCCTGAATGCCAGCAATACAAAATTAGAACCTGAAACTTAAAACACAATCTCATTTACCTTAGCACCCCTGAAATAAAAAACTTAGGTACAAAATCTAACAAAAGTGTACAAGATCTGTATGAGAAAAACTATAAAACTCTGATTTAAAAAAAAATTAAAGAACAACAAAATGAATGCATAGGTAATTTATGTTCCTGGATAGAAAAACTCAGTTCTAAGTTGTCAATTCTTCCCAGCTTGATCTATAGATTAAATTAAATCCCAGTCAATATCCCAGTTATTTTGTGAATTTCAACTAACTGAGTTTATGTGGAGAGGCAAAAAGCCTGGAATAGCCAACACAGCATTAAAGAAC
>PVJN01037117.1:0-21112 GCA_004026805.1 Lasiurus borealis | reverse complement strand
ATCTGGACTATTGCTTAGAAATTTGTCTAACTTTAAATAGCCACACATATCATTCAAAGAATTCAACTATATCATAAACTGTTATTTTAGGTCACTCTGTCTTTTCAGACTTTAAGGAGAAAAAGAATCATGTTTTCATAAGAAATAAAGCTTTTACTTGCAACAATACTAAAGAATTTCTTGTAATTCTGGAAACTATTCCTGTAAGAATTAAACTCCTTTATAGTCATAATTTAAGTAGAGAAATAAAAAACATAGATTTTATTCCAATAAAGATAAGTGAATTTTTCTCAATAAGATAGGCTATATATTTTGAACCAGAGTTATTTTTCCAGGTGAAATTGTGATTATAATAGCTGATTCAACTCCAATATAACCTAATCACCAAGAATACAACTCAATAATTTGTAACAGCTTAACTGTTGGATTAATGTTTTTATCTACTGATTTAGGCATTTTTACTTACCAACAGCATTTTGCTTTCCCATCTGAGAAAGAAATTTTCTTCCTTAAAAAAATGATAGAATATGCCATATTATTATAATCTATAAATCATGCTTGATAAATACAACCTTTTCATGTGATATTGACAAAGCTACAGAAAATGCTTTAAAATGCAGTTTTATCCAGAGTATCTGATGTCAGCTCAGAGAAAAAATATAATCTCTCGAAACGTATCTCTTCAATTAAAAGGACATAAATACCCAATTATACCCTCAAATATTTATTTCCTAGTATAAAATGTTTAGAAAAGGTCAGATTTCAACACAAAACTCAGAATAGCCCTTTGGTACCAGCAATATTGATAAATTCTGTTCATTTTATAGTAAGGCTCCTCACTTATATTTATTTTTAAACATCAAGTATTATACAATAAACATTTTTTCTTTTCCTTTGTTAAAAAACATATTGTGTTTAAAGAAACATCAGCAGGCTTTGGATATAATCTCAAAGTAAGGAGATAACATTTATGTTGTTGTGGACTTTCTTGAGAAAGCTTGATTGGGGCTATGCTTTAAAAACTACTTCCTAAATATATATTGAAATTAAAAACAGATACACACAGAAGTAATGAAATCAGAAAGCTACAGTGCTGAAAAACATAGTGTTACCTTGCACCAAGAGATGGCCAGCTTTATTCCAGGCTGGAGCAAGTCTGGCAGTGAGTGAATATGAAAGGCAGTTTTGAAGAATTACAGGAATTACTCTTTGTGGTGCCTCCACCTAAAAAGATCAAAGGATAAAATATAAGCAAATTACACCAGTCAGTATGTCCCTATAAGCTACTAGAACAAGTCTGTCTTTAAATCACCACCTAACAAATTGGGCTATTCTGAGTATAGTTCTAGTCACCTTAATCCCATCTAGTTCTAAAGTTAAAGAAGTGTTAAACCATTTCCATTCCGAAACTATGATTATTGCCATCTACACCAACGAAAGAGAAAGATGCAAATTGACCATACATCTGCAACACCCATCAACTAATCAGGACAATGCAAATTAACCCAACAAAGATGGTGGGTTAATTTGTATACACAGTGCTGAAAACCCAGCTGCTCAAAGCCTCTGGGCAACATGAGAAGGTGGGGCCAGAGTGGAAAGGCGGTGCCAGGCAGCCAGGGAAAGGCAGGCCCATTCTTGCTCAAATCTTCATGCATCGGGCTTTGGGCTTCTAGTGCTATAATAAGAGCCCAATTCTATCTGCTTATCCTAACCCAAGAAACCAAACTTTTAGGGTCTCTGTGTTACAAACTTTCACTTTACTAAGTATTCTGCTATACACAGAAGAAACCAGACCAGAACTATATTGTAACAGTTTTCATAATTATTCACTCTCTTTCAACACCAGAAAAGAAATACTTACATGGGGACCAGCAAACAATCTTTCCTTGTAGAGAATTTTTAAAAATTAGAACTTCTGATCAAGGGGAATAATAGGATTCAGTTTTATCCTACCATTTGAGACAAAGTACAAAAATGGGGCAAGTTCTATGAAGCACTGGTTTACAGGACATTGGATATCAAGCAACAAACAAAAGCAGTCCCTCCGAGACAGGAACCTATGATCATCCCAATATATTGATCGAAGAGGGTTTCCAAGCTTTATTGCATGGAGGTCAGTCCTGGAGGAGCCAAGGGATTCTTTGGGTTGCACAGTCAGAGTTGAGAGTCCAGGATGAAAAGGGAAGGCAAGCTTTGGGGGCAAAGAATGGTGATGAAAGAACTGTGCAGAGAATAGACTCTAAGACCAGGGCTGGAGACAAAAATCAAGGCTGTTTGTTCTACAAACATCTGTGCAAATACAGTTTCAGAAGAAAATGCTGCCACTGTCTCTACTACCAAGACATGCAAAAAAGTGTGAGCGCCAAGGAGAAATGTCTCCTAATATTATCCACTCTTGTTTTCATACTATTTTGGCTTCAGGTAAATTCTCTCAGGATATAAATAATTAATCTACTTGTGAGAAACAGGACCAAATCTGTTCAATTGTCTCATAGATCATTTAATTAAGGCTACTATCAACAAGACTGCAACCTGCAGTGCTGACTTCACACATACCCTCAAGATCCAGGACCCAAGCAGCCGAACAAATCCTGTAACTATCAGGATCTACCTTAGAAAACCAAATGGCTTTCTCCTTGATTCTGTGTTGACTTCCCCTTGGCCCAAGATATTAACCCAGATACAGCAGGATATACCAGCTCATATACAGCTGTGGTATGCAAGGAGGAAGTCTGGGCCAATTCTATTATTCATAAACATCTTGACTGGTGACCTTGATGCCTTCCAGGGCACAGACAGTATTATTGATCACTTCAGCTATAGTCTGGGGACAAGTTCTGTACCACATTTTCTCAGTAACTGATACAGTCGGTAGACAGAAAAAAGTAAGAATATAGTACCTTAACACTATCAACTAACATGACCCAATTATTATGTCTTAATAAATTCTAAGAAATTCAAGTTATACAAAATATGTTCTCTAGTCATAACTAAATTAGAAAGAGGTAACAGAAAGATCCCTGGAGAATCCCCAAATATGTGGAAACTACATAACAAACTTCTAATCTATCCACAGATCAAAGAAGAAATCAAAGGGGAATTAGAAAGTATTCTGAACTGAGTAAAATAAAAACAAAACATGCTTACAAGGACATTTATAGCAAATAAATGTGTCTATATTGGAAAAGAAAAAGTTCTCAAATCAGTGAATTCAGCTTCCACTACAAGAAACTAGAAAAAGAGCAAACTAACCTAAAATAAGCATAAAAAAATAATAAAGATTATAATGAAAATCAATGAAAAGCAAAAGAATAAAACAACAGAGAAAAATCAATAAAAACCAAGAGATGTTATTTGAGATCAAAAAGATTTTAAGCCTTTAGCAAGAATGGTTAGTGAGAAAAATATTTTAAAAACATACATTATCATATATAGAATGAGAGAGGTGACATCACTATAGACTCTATAGCAAAGGAAAATAAGGAAATATATGTAAGTTTATGTCAGTAAATGTGACAACTTAGAGGAAATGGACATAATCCTTGAAACAGACAACTTAAGTACTCTATTATCTATTAAATAAATTAAAATTATAATTTAAAACCTTCCATTAAGGAAAACTCTAGGCCCAGATAACTGTATTGGTGAATTTTACCAAACATTTATAGAAGGAATAACAAAAATTCTACAGAAACTCCAAAAACTTAAAAAAGGAAATTTCTTCCTACTGTAAGATTTCTGAGAGCAGAGAGTTTATGTGGTTCACAGCTTTAATTCCAGAAACAGGTAGAGTGCTCAGAATATGCTAGATGTTCAATAAATATATGCTGACTATAATTACTATTATGTATAAAGTATCCATATAAAGAAAAGTTGAGCAAAATAACAAAGGCTAAGAGGGTAGGAAAGTCAGGCTGGAAGAAAGCTCATGAATATCGAGGCATCTGAGATCTGGCACTTTGGTGATAGAGTACAAACAAAAAGATTTTAAATATTTTGACATTGGACAACTTGCAGTGATAAATTCAAAGGTGTAAATTAGAAAACCAGAAGAAAATTCATCATAAAGTGTGTTTTTATTAGTATATAAGGACTATAGGAGATGTATGTATTAATTTTTCCTTTAAAAAATGCATTTTTATTGATTTCAGAAAGAGATATAGAAACATCAATGATGAAAGAGAATTATGGATTGGCTGTTTCCTGCACACCCCACACTGGGGATTGAGCCTGTAATTTAGGCATATGCCCTGATTGGGAATTGAAGTGTTACCTCTTGGTCAATGCTTAACTGCTGAGGCACACCTGGCTGGGCTTTCCTTTATTTCTGATAATCTTAAGATACACATACACACACACACACACACACACACACACACAATGATGATAGTTAGTATAAATATACTTTTACTAAATCAATACTGAAATGTTATATATTCTTTTGCTAAAAAATAACTTTTGTTTCTTATAATTCATTTCTAAAATTGTATTGTAGCTATTCTTTTGTAACACATTTGTCAAAAAACAATACAATCTTTACCTTTTAAATCAATATATTAATAAAAGTATTAAATTTCCCAAGAGTGGTTCAGTAAGAAATCAAAGGAGTCCCCACAAAACCATTAAGACATTTTCCACAATAAAGGACTAGTTTCTAGTCCTAGGTAAATGATATATCATAAATATGGTTCTCATAGTTCAGATTTGTCTTTGCCAAAAGATTAAAGAATATAGCTTTCCCATAGATTGTGACTGACAGGTGAAACCAGCTTTTGGGTTCTTCAGAGATTTCTATAGAGTTGCAAAGCACCTTCTGGTATTGTTGAGATGTTATAATCCTCCAAGATCCAAAGGGAAGTATCTAATCTTGGAGTTGCCCAGAAACCTCATTATTCCAAAGCCCAGTTGATCAGCCTGCTGGAATAATCCAGAATACAGTGCGCCTCAGAGAAACATGCAGAGACATGAAGTGAGTTCTAGCCAAGTCTCTATGGTCTGAGTAACTGAGACACCAGAGGTGCTCAACCTCGGTATTTATGTTTTCCTTGCTCTGGGTTTCATTTTCTTCATCTTTAAAATGATATTCAGTTCTTGGAAGTTATATATGATAAATAAGATTATGCCACGTAAAATGACTGTAAGAAAGTACTCAACAACAAAAAAAGCGCCTCTTCCCTTCTGGCTCTATTAAGTGTGCACAAATTAATTGCTTGAAAAAAATTGTTCAGCTCTTTTACATGCATCAAATTATGAGAAAGATACTCCAATTTTTGTTGGCTCATAAAGGAAGTTGAATACAAAATCAATATAAACAGTATCTGAAATTATTATCTTTAAAAAAGAAAACGTACCTTAGCTCCATATTTTTCAATATAGGCATCAAGTTTTCCAGCTTTATAAAATGGTATCTATAAAAAAATGTACTTTTATAAAGATGACAACATATATTAAATAAGGCAATACATAAAAGACTTTAAACATTATACAGCAAAGAGCACAGAATCAGGCCATCATCCTGATAGCTTCTATGTCTTAGAGAAGTAAATGATGACCAATCTCTCCCTGAAATAGAATCTGTGTATACATTCTCAAAATGAGGAAAGCCATTCTGGGGTTGACATGAACCCAGAAACTATATGAAGAAAGAGGCCAATGAGTATTTAACATCTTTCATAATAAACAGTAAGTTATTATACCTTAAAAAGAAAAATGGACATAGTGGAAGATCAGAGAAAGTTCAAAAGGCCAAAGTGCTTCAATTCACCAATGAAAGAAATACAAATAAAAAGAAGATATTATTTATAAGCTAAAAGATTGGCAGATGTATAAAGGTTGTGAATATCCAGTATTTGTGAAGATGTGAAGTATAGGTTTTTTCATACATCATTTGTTAAAAATGTAATCTGGAAGAACTTTTCAGATAGCAATTTTGTAGTATTTAGATTATAGTTAAAATGGGCTGCAATCCCACTTCTAAGAATTTAATCATAGAAACTACCAAAAATTATATAATTTCAGTGATGCTTTCTGAAGCATTGTTTGTAATAGCACAAAACTACAAACTCAGATATGCATAAATTATTGGATAGCCATACAATGAAATATTTCACAGCCTTAAAATCAAGAAAGATACATGTTTTGACAAAACAGTATCCAGGAGAGGCTGTTAAAAGGAAAATGAAAGACAAGCTTTAAAATAGTATGCATAACAATACCTTTTTAAATAATATTGTAGTTTTTATAGAATGTAATATATTTGTAATAAAGCAAAACATTTTTAAATGGCTTAGATATTTGAATTTATTAGAACGCTATAGAATAATCTCTTCCTTATTCCATAAAATTTCCAGGTGGAAAAATCACACACAATTAAGAGGTCTGATTGTCTACTTGTTTACCAATAGCTTGTCTTCCTTGAAAACGATATTAAAGATGAGAAGGAGAAAAATGAACATATAACAATATAACCTAGAAGGAAAATTAAAGAACTAAAACATTTGTATGGTTTATCAGCACTGTTAATAAATTGTTGATTTCAATAAATTCTGTGAACTTAAAATATCAGAATAAAGGGATTTCCAGAAAGATATTTGACAAAAATCTTAGGATGGTATGATTTTTATGAAGATTTCTGGCTTTTCATTATAATTCCTAGTTATATACAGCACAGGGAAATGTTTCTTGTTCTAATTTTACTAAGTGTAAATTTGTTTTTGGTAATTTTCCAAATTAAAAAAATGTTGATCTAAATTCTTTAAAAACAATTGGCGATTTGACAGAATGAGAAACTTCTTCATGTCAAGTAATTCTAAAGAATAAAATATAAGAAAAGAATTATATCTTTAAAAATTCTGCAGTAACGTATTAATCATCATTCATAATCTTTATCTTAACATTTATGACACAAAAAACTAGGAAATTATAACTACAAAAAGTGGATTTTGAATGTCAGATATATCAATGTTAAAGTCTGCTAATGTTTTAAACTTCAAAACAGTATACGTAATTAGTCTTCATACACACAATCTTCAATTTGAGCTATAATTAGTACTAGAATTACTGTTTATCAATATTGTCCCAAATAATTAGTAAGGATACTTTATATAAAATGTTAAAATACTAACCGCCATCACCACCCAAATTTGGCTAAATATTCCAAGCACAGGTGATACAAGAATATCTTGGTGCAAAAACAGCAACTGCCTGTGGAGAGAAAATTATTCATTTTAAAGTCGACTTGCCCACTATCTGTTTTTTGCTTTAATAGAACGTTTTAAAACCACTTAGCTCCAATTAGGACTTTAAGTCTCTTCCAGGCAAAGATTGTGTTATAGATTTTTGTATCTCTCCCCACATTTAGCATTACCTTGAATACTGTAGGCACTCAACCAAGACTTGAATTAAGGAAATTACAAATTACAGATATTGATGTTAATTTGTAAACTTGTCCCTGCATATAAGTTTCTTAATCTCTTTCATGTGAATATGAATTCCTCTTTTAAAATCCCATTTCTATCCTAAGTGTAGACTTAAAGAAGCCTTACCACTGAAGAATCCAACTCTTTTAACTTCTGTTTCTTTCATTTTCCTTTGTTTTTTAAGTGGTGGTTGGGGGAACAGAGGCAACAGTCTAAGGACTCAGCTGTCAGTGAATTTATCAACTACTTCAAAGTTACAACTAAATTATTTTTCTGCAAAAATGAAACTTTGGTCTGAGTCAGAATGACATTAGTGGTTTTAGTTAGCATTTAACAGCCAAATAAATTTAAAACAAAAATTGATAGAATTGAAATTATCAATAATTTTGTTTTTAAAGGTCAAGCAAAAGGTGGGAAAACACAAAAAGGAAGAGTAGAAAATATAATTTTCCAAATCACTAATCAAGAAAACAAATTTAAGAAACCATGAGTGGGCATGTATTGGGGAGGGGTTATCTCAAAAAGTAAGATGAGATGAATGCAGTCTCATCTTTGATGTCAGAACATTGGTACAGCAGGTATTTGTTTTTACAAGGCGTGCCTTTGTCTGAACCTCTCAGTTACTGGGAGGATGAGTAAAAACACCCTACTCTATGGGCATGGCCTCATTCCATTTGAGAGCAAATGTGAGAAAATCTCATATGCAGTTTTCTACCTATTTGTTCCCCAAATGGGTCACAGATAACTGCTCAGCAGGAATCAAACTACATGTTAGCAGAAAGGGTACAGGCTCCTAGATGCAGCACTTGGGTGGGAATATATACAAAAGGGAGAAGAAAAGTTTTGCTAATAGAAAAATGGAGGATACCCCAAGTGTCTTTCTTACTTCTGACCCCTAGCAATCATAGAAGTGTTTGTTCCTCCCCAAGAAATTCAGTTATAGAGAGAATCTTGTCATGTATTCTAAGTCTTCGAGTGCCTCAAACAATTGAAAGGACTAGTACATGGTGGGTCCTCAATAATCAGGGACTAAGACTTTAGGCTTCAACTTAGGTACTTTCCAAAGACTATATTGAGTTAGATATTTCAAAATAGTTGTTGGAGAAATATTCTTCAGAAATAGTCTTATATTGACCTGAATCTTAAGAAATTATATTAATCTAAAATGTTTACAGTATCTCTTAAAGTGCTTTTTTTAAAAAAAAAATGTTTTATTGATTTTTTACAGAGAGGAAGGGAAAGAGATACAGAGTTAGAAACATCGATGAGAGAGAGACATCGATCAGCTGCCTCCTGCACGCCCCCCACTGGGGATGTGCCTGCAACCAAGATACATGCCCCTGACCGGAATCGAACCTGGGACCCTTCAGTCTGCAGGCTGACACTCTATCCACTGAGCCAAACCGGTTTCGGCTAAGGTGCCTTATAAACAGAAGGTACTCAGGATTTATTAATCACTACCTCTAAATTTTAAGGAACATGATTTATTTCACTAATGTCTATAAACAGTGAAATATTCTATCTCAAGTATCAACAGTGAAATATTCTATTTCAAGTACAGTGGTACCTCGAGATACAAGTTTAATTCGTTCCCTAACCTTGAGACGTGGGAAACTATGAGACACTCGAGTCGTGGTAAACTGGTGGATCATGTGCAGCTGGCTGATCAGCGTGATTACTCGTATCCTAAATGTTGCTCCTATTTCAAAGCAAAAATCGCTCGCTCGATGGCTCATATCTCAAAAATCTCGTATGTTAGGGCACTGTATTTTGAATATAATCCTATATACCTGACCCAAACAAAATTGAATTTATTTTAAAATTATATACACAAACTAAGTATTTTTCTTTAAAGAAGATAGTTCTAAAACAGCTCTCACAGGTCTCAAAAAGTTTAGAAAGCATTATTATATATGTATTCTTACCTGCACATCTTAATTTGTGTACTTCTAATCTCGGTATCTGCCACCCCATGATGCAATATTATCTTCACGGCACAGAGTTTCTGTAAATCTGGAAGTGTGATGAAGAACAGTGACTGCTGCCTAGAATCATTCATATTTTCCTGCTGGCTACAGGCCTTTAAAATCAAACAGACAAACAAACAGCAATAAAAAGGTAGTAAACTATACCAATGCAACAGAATTATTTGGTAGAATTATTTGATAGTTGAAATCTATATAATCTATATAATAAAAGCATAATATGCTAATTAGACTGGAAGTCTGAATAGCAGAACAACTGTCTGGATGAAGCCACGGCTGCAAGGGCCTCACCCCTGGCACAAATTTTGTGCATCGGGCCTCTAGTAAAATAATAAAAACAAACAAAAAACTTTAGCAGTTAAATGTCACTGACATTTTACCTTTAAAGTTCTCTAATGATAATCTAGAATTGTTTGGTATGTGTTTTTAAATATATATGTGTGTGTGTGTATATATATATATATATATGTATATATATATACATACATATATATATATACACACACATACACACACACACACACACATATATATATATATATATATATATTTCAGAGAGGGAGAGAGAGAAGCATCAAACACTTCAAAGATTGCTAGAGGTCAGAAATTAGAAAGACACAGACTGTCCTCCATTTTTCTCTTGTTCACAAAACTTTTCTTCTCCCCATTGTTTATGAGAGAATGATGAAAAAGAATCATTGATTGGCTACCTTCTACATTGAGCCTAAAACCCAGGCATGTGCCCTGATTGGGAATAGAACCCTAATCTCCTGGTTCATAGGTTGATGGTCAATCAATGAGTCATATCCACTGGGCTGGTACATGTTTTAAAATATAATTCATCAAACATACAATTCACTCACTTAAAAGTGTACAATTTAATGTTTTTTACTCTATTCACTGCGTTATGCAACTATCACAATTTAAAACATTTTGTGACCCCAAAAATATAATTCAGAATTTCAAACCTACAATTTTATATCACAAATAGCATAATGTAAGTAGAAATAATAAAAAAATACTGTTTATTATATGCATATCCTGCTCTAGGTACTGGATATTTTCCCATCATATTGCCTTTATTTTATAAATTCTCAAGTTCCTGGCTATTTTTAACTTTCATTTTGATCTTTCTTATGAAAATAGTAATTTTTTTAAAAAAATCAAAATATATAGCGAAGTTTCCTGCTGTTTTAGATTATCCCTGCAAATTACTTCAAAGTTAAGGAATATACTGTTATAATTTTATATGAAAGAAAATGTTTACTGAATGTCTAAATTATCTAGTTCCCTTTTTTATTACTTATCTGGCTGTAAAATGTCTATTTGGAACACATTTTACAGTTCATAATTTACAGAGTATACCTCTGAATTCTATCTTTTGTGTTAAAGAGAAACTAGAATTTAAATTCAATTTCTCTAATGTGCACAAATACATCTTGGGGAAAAAGTGAGATTGTAGTATGTCAAACTTTTTTGACATCAACATATTTTCTCTCTTCAATAAGATAAGTTAGCTGAAACCGATTTGGCTCAGTGGATAGAGCATTGGCCTGCAAACTGAAGGGTCCCAGGTTCGATTCCGGTCAAGGACATGTGTCCTGGTTGCGGGCACATCCCCTGAAAGGGGTGTGCAGGAGGCGGCTGATCAATGTCTCTCTCTCATCCATGTTTCTGACTTTCTATTCCTCTCCCTTCTTCTCTGTAAAAAATAAATTAAAAAAAATATATATATATAAATATATTTTTGTTTGTTTGTTTGTTTAAAAAATAAAAGTTAATTCAGACAGCCTGGGAATCTGAAAGTGTGACTAGCCTTAAGTCCAGTCTCTGTAACCAAATGCCTATATAGTTGCATTTGAGCAAGACTTTGGGTTGCTTGTCTTCACTTAAGAACCACTGTGTTTAAAGTTTAATCATTAGAAATCACTTGGTTCTTTACAAAGTGAAAGTGCTCTTAACAAATTCCCACAAGGTGTTCATGACCTAATGATTTCTGATATTGAAAATAAAAAATTATGTCTTTATCTCTGCTTTTTCACTCTCTTCTATGTAAATGCTTAATGTTGTGAAAAATTAATACAACATGAAGTACAAATGACTGTTAGCAAACACAAACTACTTCACAATTTTGCCTGAATGTTTTAGTAAAGGCATCAATAATGAATGAGGTGTACCATAGACCACAGAACTAATTATGACTTGGGTCCTGAGGTACAATTCTGTGAATTTTAAAGAAAATGGGTCACATTATTGTGGGTGGAAAAACCTGCGGTGTCACTTTCATTTCTAAAACACATTTCCCACTGAAATTACTTTCCATTCATTTTCCCCAATAAATACGTATGGCAGAGTTAGCAGGGAATTCTTCTGAGGGACCCTCCCCTTGTCAATCCTCAAAGACTGATGAGAAAACTGCATGTAAACAACTCTGATCTGTTCAGAAACAGGCCAGAATTTATTTACTTTTATCGTTTAGAATCACCTTAAACATTTTCCTAGATTGTATAAGCCATATGGTGAGGCTCAAAACCCGGGCCGTAGCCTGGTAAACATGTGGATGACGCGTTAATACCTGGCTCCGGGAGCAGCTGCCCACCAGGTTCCACGCCTGAGGACTTAGAACCCAGACAGAACCTAACTTTTTGCGGCCACTGAACTCAAGTCTAAGCAGCTTCCGGCCCACCAGGTGTCTGGGGCCTCCTGTACTTCCGCCCCCGCGGGGCCTGTGAGGAAAACGGGACAGGAAATCCCACAGGCTAATTTCTTCCCGCTCTGTGCCTCCTTTTCTCACCCACAGAAGGGTTGGGCGGGAACATCCCCAAGGTCTTTTTCAGCTTAAGAAGGCCGCTTACAGGTTGTCTCAGTGATTTACTGATAAATACGACGCCCTGAAGGTTGGACCCTGAGGGCCTTCGGGAAGGAACGTTCCTCCCTCCCCTCAGCTGCCCCCACCCCCGCATTTCCACGTTTCCACACCACACACGGGTGGGCGTCCCGTCCCATGACCGAACCCCTCCCCTCCTGGACTGCGCCCTAACAGCAGTCAACCGAGCCCGCCCGAAAAACGCTCCCGAAAACTAAAAGCAATGCCTTCCACGCTGACGCCCCGTGAGGCTGAGGCGTGGGCCTTGGCGGGGAAGAAGCCGCGGGGTGTACGGCAGGACCTACAATGGCCTCCCTTGTTCCTTTTCCGTCTCCCTCGGCAAATATGTTCGCCGTCTGTCCTCTCCTCTGTGGGGCCACCGTATGCAATTCGCCTGCTGCACCCGCTGCCTCACAGTGCTCCCGGCTCCACGCCCAGCATGCCCTGCGCACCACCACTCCAGGCCGCCCGCAATCCCAGCATGCCCTGCGCACCACCACTCCAGGCTGCCCCGCTATCCCAGCATGCCCTGCGCACCACCACTCCAGGCTGCCCCGCTATCCCAGCATGCCCTGCGCACCACCACTCCAGTCCACTCGCAATCCCAGCATGCCCATCGTTCCCGGCAAGCCCCGCCCACCACGTGCTCCCGGCCTGCTCTGTAGTTCACCGCACCTTGCACGCTTCCACACTCACCCACGCGCCCTTGCTTTCCTCGCCCGCACCTGCCAGGCTGCCCCTGTGGTTCCCTGAGAGAAGAGCTGCGGTTGGCACCGGAGGGTCTGTCCGGGAGGCCCTTGCCGTCCTCGTTCCCGAGGGAGAGAGAGGAAAGCTGCATCCTTGCAGCAGGGCCGCTGGGGAACCGCAGGCAGGAAGCCCCACGCTGACTATACTGGAGGGCACTCCGGCCTTACATACACAATTCCACACTCAGCGAGCCCCTGAAAGACCTGCGGCAGCTGGACTGTCCACGACTAGGACATACTGTGGCGAAGTGTGAAGGGGAAACCTGGGGCAAGTGCAGTACAAATATTTACTAAGTGCCTCCTGTGTTCCGGGGGCTCTTCTAGGCGTTAGTGATGGAGCATTTAACCAACAATGTTCCCTGCCCTCATGGGGCTAACATTGTATTTGGGGGTCGGGGGAAAAATAAGATAAATAAGCAAAATATTAATACGGTAGGTGCTGATGGGATAGGGAGCCAGGGAGTGTTGGGAGAGGCCGCTACAGAGGTCAAGAGGCCTCATGGACAAGGTGGCATGTAAAGAGGGGGTAAGGGAAGACCATGCAGGTATCAGGGGAGAACATTGCAAGAGAGGCATAGCAAGGACAAAGACCCGAGCGAGTTGGCTGCAGTGGAGCTGGGAAGAGAGGTAGTGACTTGAGGCCAGAGAAGTTAAAAAAAACAACACAGTATCAGGTCTGGAAAGACACGTTACATTGTAAGAGATGCACCCAGGCTGCTGTGCTGAGCATAGACTGAAGGGTACAGAAGGACAGGAAGGAGAGCAGTTAGGAGGTAGTAGCATTTATCCAGAGGGAGATGATGCGGTTTGGATCAGGATATTGGCATAGAGGCGGTGAGATGGCATGGGATAAAAAGGTACTTTGAGGTTACATCTAATAAGCCTTGGGTATGGATTGATGTGGGGTCTGAGAGAGGAGAGTTAAGCATGACTTCAAGGTATTTATACTAAGGACTTGAAAGAATGGGGTAGCCATTAAGAGGAAGACGGGGCAGGGAACAAGTTTGGGATGGAGATCAGGAGGAGTTTCGGTTTGGGACATGTGGACATTGAGAAGTGAAGGGGATTCTTTCTGGGGAAAGATCTGTATGTGATAGATGGTACTTAAAACGATGAGTCCAGCTCAGATCTCCAAGAGAGGGAGTGTGGATGGAAAAGAAGTCCAAACACTGAAACCTGGTAGACTCCAATGTAAATTCTGGGAGATTAGGAAAACACATGGTTGGAAATTTTTCCTAAGGAAGATTTTCAGGAAGATTTTCCTAAGAGAAGATTTGGTACTTTTCAACTTTACATTTTACCAGGTTCTAGCAGTTATGTTGTGAAAGAATGAGATTTTATATTGGTTTTAATGTTTGATTTACAGTAGAAGAGTAATTATTTTATTGCAAAAATAAATGTTGGCAAAGAGGAGTGTTTTCAGATATCCTCCTAACTCAATAAGAAAGTGCTCAATCCTTACATATTGTTTGGTTATATATAATCACAGCTGTGAGATAATTGTAAGTGATTTTCACAAGGTTGGCGAGCAAAATCAGCCTCCTATGATAAAATCAGTCTCCTATAATTTACAATAGTAAGTGAACAAAATACTGTCTTCTCAGATGAACATTCCAACATTTATAGTCTGAATGTTTTATATTAATAGTCATTGGAATTATTAAAACAAACCTTTGAAGATTATAGAAAAGCTCTTTATCCTATTTGGTACATTCACATAGGGAAAAACTGTATGAAGACAAACTAAAAAATAGCTATAAAATTCAGGTTAAATTTGATGATAATTGTAGATATTCACTAGCCTTTCTTATTTATTTAAATAAGGGAAAAGCCAACTGTTCTTTATGCTGAAAAGCACTGGTAACTGCTTCATGTTCTGAATATCTCTGCAGAATTAAAGATAGTTGCAGTTTTTAATTATGCTCACATCAACCAACGCCCAAATTCTAAATAGTTCATTTCTATTCACATAAAAGGTGACAATATGTGCCTTATTTCAACCTTTATTTGAATAAAAAAACTATGAAACCAATTTGCATACCAACTGTATATTTAGTTTATAGACAGGAATATTGCTTTGATAATATATGTAACATCTATGTCTCAGACATATAAATTGAAATATATATTTATGGATGAAATTATATAACTGAAAATTGTTTTAGAATGATTCCATGGGAGATGAGGGTGGTGATAAAGAAGAAACAAAATTGGCTGTTTTAATAATTGTTGAAAATGAAAGTTTATATTACCTGTGCTTTTATGCATTATACATAACATCCTCTCTACTTTTGTATATGCTTGAACTTTTATATAATAAAAATTTTTTTGAAAAAAAATCTTGTTTTTCAAAAGTAAAACAAAGAAAGTGAAGATACAAGGTACAAATTGGGAGAAGATATGTTCACATATATACTCCACAGAAGTTTAGTTTCCAGATTACATAAAGAACTCTTACAAATCAATTAGAGTAAAACAGTCACAGAAAAAAAGCACAAAAGTCATGCCTGCCTGGGAATCAAAAGGTGGCCAATTAGATTCCTGGTCAGGGCACATATCTGGGTTGCATGTTTGAACCCCAGTAGGCCATCAGGAGGCAGCCGATTGATGATGTTTCACTCTCACTGATGTTTCTCTCTATCCTTCTCCCTTCTACTCTCTCTAAAAATCAAGGAAAACATGTATATAGTTTTAAAAAACAGAAAAGTCATAAAGAGGCATCAATTTACCAGGTAAACAAGTTACTTATCTCACTTGTTCAGGATGACAAAGAATCATCTTCAGGATTCCACCCACTGGTTTGTTGTTACATTATGTTGTCATATTTAAACAGTTGGAAAATGCAAAAGTTAGGCTATATTTTGTAGTTGGGCAAGTACCCTATGAAAATGAAGGTCTTTCCCAAGAAAGGCTACCTATGGACCTGTCAGATCCTTAAACAGGTAACGAAGTATGATGACAAGACCTGGGTGGGGCTGCCGCAGGACTCCGCATGCACCTTAACCTGGAAGTTGAACAGTTGTATGTCTAAGGTCATATTTATGGAGAGAGTGTTACAGCTGTCCTCAAACATACAGAGGGAGCCTGGAACTCAGAAGGACAGGTCCCTAAAAAGGGTCCTCCACCATCACTTGAGATTAGAGAATCAGATGGACTTACAGAATTGGTGCTACTGTTTCAATTAGTAAAGGTGAATAAACTGTCAGGCTCTAGAATAATAGTACTTGGTTCATTTGAATGTTCTGCTAAAAGAAAGCAAAAAAAAAAAAAGAGCTCTTTATCCACACACGTGCCAGAGGTGCTGAGGAGAGCAGGTGGTGGTGAGGGGTAGGGAGTGATACCAGTACTCAGTGAAATCAGGGAAAGAAGGATGTAGCGGATGAAGTTGCAGCCTGGAGACAACTCCATCTATGTGTTCCAGATTTCATTTCATTTTCAAGTTTCATTCTGTGACCTTTGACTAACCTCATTGCCCTTAGCAAGCATATCAAAGCCTTCTAATTGATAATTATTTGTGCTTTAAAATGAAGCCGTAACTATTTTTCTTAGACTGGAAGGCCATGACAACTAAGATAAATATCAAAGTGGGGATGGCATAGATCATAAACCATCGTCTATCATAAGACCACCAGGAGGTATGACCCTTGGCACTGTGGCATTCTTTGTCCCTTTGTCTTGTCAGTCATTTAAATAGGTAGACTATTAAAAAAGCACAGTTGCCCTAACCGGTTTGGCTCAGTGGATAGAGCATCAGCTTGTGACTGAAGGATCCCAGGTTTGATTCCGGTCAAGGGCATGTACCTTGGTTTCGGGCACATCCCCAGTAGGGGGTGTGCAGGAGGCAGCTGATTGATGTTTCTAACTCTCCATCCCTCTCTCTTCCTCTCTGTAAAAAATAAAATAAAAAATCAATATATAAATATATATATATATATATATATATATATATATATATATATATATATATTTTAATCACAGTAATAGGAGTGTGTAGCAGACCCACTGGGTTGTCTGGCTGCTTGGACCCTACATATCTATAAGTACATTATCTATAATAAATTTTGTTGTATTTTATGGCATTGCCTACTTCGGTTTTTAGTCTGAAGATACTTTCTTGTTCAGGTGGCCATTATACCTCTGCCGCACGAAGAACCTGTTGGAAGTTACTGTAAGCAGATAGGCAGGTAAGCATGAAAAGCAGGTCTGGGGCAATGGAAGTGGAGATAAACAAGAGAGCACTGATTAGGGAGGTGTTTAGGAGGAAAAACCTATAGGACTTGGTGATGGATGGTTCCCAAGTTTCTGACTTGGGTGACACCATCAACTGTATTTTATAGAACTCTCTGGAACCCGAGCCCTTTATAAAGTTAAATAGGATATCTAGGATTTTTCTTATCTACACCATTTCTCTCTTGTTCTCTTGTTCTGGAGACAAGAGATTTAAAAAAATATAGTATTGCAACAATGTCCTAAAATCAAACTTCTACTCTCCCTAATTACCTGCTCCTACTTAAAGATGGATATAGAAAGAAATGTGCCTAAGGAAGTATTTACAATAAGATATCTTGCATATAATTAACTTACTATCTGATGTTAACTGAGGGAAATTGCCTTACCTCAGCAATGAATTTAAGACATTTGTATTAGCTTTGTGATCAAATAATATCCATTGCTCTCTGCTCCTCATTTCTGCCTCTGATTGATCATAGATTCATAACTGACAGTCTGGTGTGTTATAAATATATATGAGTAAAAGCAACTTCAAGTCATACATTATTAATTTTTAAATGAATAAAATTTTAATAATTGAGAAAAAATTGGAAATTATTACTAATAGAAGAAAAATAATTTAGAAATCAACCACAGTATAAATACTAAAAATATATAGGGTTTTGCCAAAAATGTATACACACTTTAACAGTTGATAGCTCAATTTAAAAAAATGAAAGGTATATTAATAAATATTGCCTTTATAATTTAAAGTGTGTGCATACATTTTTGGGATTCCTTATAGATATTTGGGGGAGAATAGAATAACCTATGGTATCATGAGTTTTGAAATACATGAATATAATGCAAATTAGCCATGTAGACATTTAAATTAGAGTCCATCTTGGTAGAAGTAAGTATACAATAGCAAATGTAATTATTTACCTAAGTGTGAAGGAAAGAGCTGCTCATGTAAGTTTTGTGCACAAGTTGCAGAAGGAATTGGAAAATAAATTTAAAAATCTAATAACGTTTGCTTATTTTTGTCTTACAATGAAAGAGAAGGCTGAGTGCTTTCTACAGAATATTTTTACCTGAGGAATTTTAGGAGTAGAACTGGTTTTCTAAATGTTTATAAAATTCATTTGCTGGAGGGGAAGTCAGGAGTTTATAAGTACTTGTGTTCCTTTACCAGGTTTATTTGTTTCTAAATCTGCCTAGGTTTACTTTACCTTGGAGCACCTGCCAGATGGGCTGTTTCCTCATGCTTGCATTTTAGAATAAGGAAATTTTGTTGAACAATAATAATACTAGTTAATTATGTTGATTGTGTTCTGTGTCAGCCCCTATGCTATGTATGTTATAAGCAGTGGTTTAGAACAGTTAACCATCTGGCTCATGGTTATGCATCTGATAAATCACACCTGATAGGATCCAGGTCGCTGGCACCAATGTTTTGTTTTTCATCATTTCTAGAGTTATTTGAAAGTGGGACTGAAATCTGAAACAGCCTTGACATTGGATTTAGAGGTAGCCATCTACTCAAGAGGTGCATTGCTCTGTCTTGGGGAGATTTAGTAGTCTTGACAACAGTTAGGGGAATAGTATAACTTTTGTTATTTTTAAAACATATAGGAAATTTTAACATTAAATATAAACATTAGAAAAAAGACTCAAATCAATAAACTTTCACCTCAAGAAACTAGAAAAAAAAGCAAATAAATAAACCCAAGGCAAGCAGAAAGATATAATAAAGAAAGAAATCAATGACACTGAAAAGAAAAGAAAAAAACAATAGAAAAAAATCAAAGAGCAGAAAAGCTGGCTCTTTGGAAAGATCAGTAAAATTGGCAAACCTCTAGCAAGGATGACAACAAAAAATGGAATACATCACAAAATACTAATATCAGGATATCACACAGACCCTGCAGACATCGAAGTATAGTAAGGGATTACTATGAATAACTATATATACATAGACTTAACAATTTAGATGAAATGGACCAGTTCCTCAAAAAGCAAAAATTCCACAACTCACCCAGAATGAAACAGAAAATTTGAATAGCTCCATAACTGCTAATGGACATTAGACTCATAGTTTAAGACCTCCTAAAAAAGAAATCTGCTGACCCATATGGTTCCACTGGATACTTTTGTCAAGCTATTAAAGAATAACAACAATTGTACATAATCTCTTCCAGAAAAATAGAAAAGGGAATACTTTCTCAACTCATTTTATGAAGCAGTATTACTTTGATATCCAAACCAGACAAATGTAATGCATAAACAAAAATCTGCACACTATCCCATAAATATAGATGCAAAAACTCAACCTATAACTCATCCTATATAATAGAAGGCTAATATGCAAACTGACCAAAAGGTATAACAACCCACTGTGACATGTACTACCACAATGGGGCAGAACTCAATGCAGGAGCTGCCTCCTGGTGGTCAGTGCATTCCCACAGGGGGAGCATCACTCACCCAGAAGCCAGGCTCATGGCTGGCGATCACAGTGGTGGTGGTGGGAGCCCCTCCCACTTCTGTGGCAGTGCTAAGGATGTCTGACTGCCGGCTTAGGCCAAGCTGTCAGTTAGACATCCCCCAAGTACTCCTGGACGGCAAGAGGGCCCAGGCCAGGCTGAGGAACCCCTCCCCACCCCCAACGAGGGCACAAATTTCATGCACCATGGCTTCTAGTTAATAAATAAAATTATTATATACCATAAACAAATGGGATTTATTTCTGAGATGCAGGGTGGGTTCAGTATTTGAAAAGCAATGTATTCTATTTTATAAAAAGGCTAAAAAACGCTTGAGATGATTGGAAAAACATTTTCTTCTTGATGGCCATGCATTCCGTAAGGGGGAGGGGGGAGTGGGGACTGACAATCATCCAGGACCTAAACATGGAAAAACTGTGCTCAACCCCAGGGAGGATGAACTACACTTTGTTGTATAAGTTCTTTTGGAATTTACTATTTCTGAAAAGGGCCTTAATATCAAGATTACTTTTTAATATAATGGAAGCTTTCCACTTTGTTTTTCTCAAATTTGTAAATCTTCATATATACCTTCCAAAAGGCTGCTGGGAAGTATTCCTCCAGACTTGATTCCAAGTGCTATATATCCATCATGTAGGACTCACCTTAGCAATATACTATCGAGACAAGACAAAGATGCCAATACCAGAACTCGCCTAGTCAGTGGTCAACACGGAGAAGTACTTAGAGAATACAAAAATAATCAGAATGCTTTTAAAGTATATGCATATTAACCTTTTATTATGTAGGATGAGTTATATATAATCGATTTCAGAGAGAGTAAAGGAGAGACATTGATCAGCTGCGTCCTGCACACCCGCTGCAGGGGATCCAGACGAACCTGGGCATGTGACCTGGCCCCCTGACCGAGACTGGAACCGTGAGCTCCCGGTTCATAGGTCTACGCTCAGCCACTGAGCCACTTGGGCGGGGCCAGAATGTCTTTGCTTTGCTTTTTATGAACAATTCCCCTGGGTTTGTTTTTCCTGTAAGAACTGGGCAATTTGAGGGTGGAGTAAGGGAAAAGGGCTGGTCAAGCGGAATTAAGAGTGATTTTGTTCTGGGCAGTACCCTTGCTTCATCCAGACTAAGTGGCCACACTGTGCGTTTTAACGTCCACTAAGTAATGCACTAAGTCTCTCACGTAATGCTAACCAATTATCCGAGACTTGCAGCGGAGAGACGGTTAGAAAGTAACGTGCTGGTCTGGCTGATCTGCCTTGATTGGAAAATAGCGGCGATTCTGACGTGCGGACACCTGTCCCACATGGAGTGGACTCTGCGCTGGCCCCTATGGCCGCCCCCCTCCCTTCCCTCCGGTCCGTCCTTCCCAGGTTCG
>PVJN01037116.1:0-21091 GCA_004026805.1 Lasiurus borealis | reverse complement strand
GAGAGCGCGGACTGGCCGGCGGCCACGGTCTGCAGACACAGGGCACCAGGTGTCTGGGCATGGCTGTCCCATCCTCCGTCCCCATCCTCCCCTCCTCCCCTAGTCCTCCCTCCTAGATTCCCCATTGGTCTGCTGTCTCCTCCCACTGGCTCCCTGCGTTCACGCTCATTTCTCTCTCTCTCTCTCTCTCTCTCTCTCTCTCTCTCTCTCTCTCTCTCTCTCTCTTAAATCTTTATCGTTGAAACTATTACAACGGCGTCCACCCCTCGAACTGACCCCCTCCCGCCCACCCCGACCCCCCGCCCCAGGCTCTCTCTACCCCGTTGCCTGTGTCTGTGGGTTCTACATACCCTGTTCCCCCGAAAGTAAGACGTGCCCCGAAAATAAGACCTGCTTCCCTGCTTCCCGTTTTGCCTCTCGCTGTCCTATTAGGCATCCCCCCCCGAAAATAAGGCCTCCCCGATCATCAGGCCTCCCCGGAATAGAAGGTACCCCGAAAGCTACCGTCAGGCGTCTGACTCCTGATTTAAAGAGACCTCACCCGGCCCGAACAGCTCCGGCTGCACTGCGGCCCATCCGTGAGCTGGTTGGTGATGACAATGACTACCGTCCCGTATGCAGGTCATCCATTTCCTTTATTTTTTGTTTGTTTGTTCAACAATCAATGTGCACCGTCTTCTTCTTCTTGGACAAATAAGACACCCCCCCTGAACATAAGACCTAGCGCCTCTTTGGGAACAAACATGAATAGAAGACACCGTCTGATTTTCGGGGAGACAGGGTAGAGGCATACAGGGTCTGGGGGGTTGGTGAGGTCCCAGCCACGCACCCACCCTTCCCCGCCTCCCCGCCGAGACCCTGCACCCCGTCCCACGTTCAGGCCCCCAGACCCGATGGGGCCGCCGAGGTGAGGTGAGCTAGGGCCCGGGCGGGTAGTAGACTAAGCTGACCAGAGCCGGGGCCGCTGGGGACTGGCCAAGAGTTTGCAGATACATGTTTAGCCCGGCTGGCGGAGCTCCGGGGTGGAGCATGGCCTAGAACCAGGAGGTCGGGGTTCCATTCCCGGTCAAGGGCACAGGCCCGGGTGGCAGGCTCCATCCCCAGTAGTGGGTGTGCAGGAGGCAGCCGGTCCATGATTCTCTCTCCCTCTATCTCTTTCTCTCTCCCTCTTCTTTCCTCTCTGAAATCAATAAACTTGTATTTAAAAATATTTTTTTAAAATGCCCTAACCGGCGTGGCTCAGTGGATAGAGCATCGGCCTGCGGACGGAAGGGTCCCGGGTTCGATTCCGGTCAAGGGCATGTACCTTGGTGGCGGGCACATCCCCTGTGGGGGCTGTACAGGAGGCAGCTGATCCATGTCTCTCTCTCATTGATGTTTCTGACTCTCTATCCCTGTCCCTTCCTCTCTGTGGAAAATCAATAAAAATGTATTTTATCTATCTATCTATCTATCTATCTATCTATCTATCTATCTATTTATTTTTAAAATATATTTTATTGATTTTTTACAGAGAGGAAGGGAGAGAGATAGAAAGTTAGAAACATCGATGAGAGAGAGACATGGATCAGCCGCCTTCTGCACGCCCCACTTTGGAGATGTGCCTGTAAGCAAGGCACATGCCCCCGACCGGAATCGAACCTGGGACCTTTCAGTCCGCAGGCCGACGCTCTATCCACTGAGCCAAACCGGTCTTGGCTTTATTATTTTATTGATTTTTTTACAGAGAGGAAGAGAGAGGGAGAGAGAGTTAGAAACATTGATGAGAGAGAGAGAGACATGGATCAGCCTCCTCCTGCACACCCCCTACTGGGGATGTGCCCGCCACCAAGGTCCATGCACGCCCTTGACTGGAATCGAACCCGGGACCCTACCGCCGCAGGCCGACGCTCTATCCACTGAGCCAAACCGGTCTTGGCTTTATTATTTTATTGATTTTTTACAGAGAGGAAGAGAGAGGGAGAGAGAGTTAGAAACATCTATGAGAGAGAGAGAGACATGGATCAGCCTCCTCCTGCACACCCCCTACTGGGGATGTGCCCGCCACCGAGGTACATGCATGCCCTTCACCGGAATCAAACCCGGGACCCTTCCGCCCACAGGCCGACGCTCTATCCACTGAGCCACACCGGTTCCGGCAAATAAAAATATATTTAAAGAAACCAATGCTGACCCAGCTCCTGCGCTGAGCCTACCCTGGAGTCTCGGTCTCCCCCACCTTCTGTTGCTGGGCCCTGGCGTCTGTCCTATTCTTGAGCGGACAGACGGGGGCCGCAGGCACCAGCGGGCACCCCCGGGCCGGGCCGGGCCGGCTGAGGTGAGACCGGGGCAGCTCAGGCCAGATGCCCGCAGCAGCAGCAGCGGGGGCAGGCAGGCAGGTGGCGTGTGAGGAGACTCACCTGTGGCAGGTGAGTCAGCGCCGGGGCATCTTCTGGGTTATAAATAGGCTCGGCTGGCAGGAGCCGGGAAGAAGGAAGACACACAACAGCAGCCCATTGTCCTGCCCCATCGGCGGCGGCGGCTGTGGCTGAGCCGTGAATCACCCCGGTAGGTTGTTGCTAAACCGGGAACGAGGCCCCTGAGAGTCTTCCCCAGGCCTGAGGGCTCCTGGGCACCAACCGGGCACCCCGAGGTGTGGGTGGACCGGCTGGCTGCCTCTGCAGGCTGGCAGCTACTGAGTCACCCGCCCACTATCCCCATGGCCTCCTATTATCTCTTCTCTTTGTTCACCCTCCCCTGCGGCTGGGTTCCCATTGCTTTGAGAGAGTAGGAGGAAGGTGTGTGTGTTGGGGGGGAGAGGCACAGAGAGAAACATCGATGGGAGAGAGACTTGGACGGGAGAGAGACACGCCGATGGGCTGCTTCCCGCACGCGCCCCCACGGGGGGGACCAGGCATCGAGTCCCCAACCCGGGACCCCCTGCAGTCGGCAGGCCGGTGCTCTGTCCACTGAGCCACACCAGCTAGGGCTGCGTTTCCCCCGAGGTAGAGACCAACGGACCAGGCACGGCGGCCCTAACTCCATGACTCCGTGAAATACCCGTGTCACGCCCTGCATACCTGGGGGCTGCTTTCCCACGATGCCTTGCAAACCATGCAAACCCACCAGCAAGCATCATCCCCCCCACCCAATCCGCCCGACCCCGCCTTCCCTCCTGATAGTGGAACCCCGGGCTACAAGGAGGTGCGGGCTCTTCGTCGAAGTTTAAAGAGGCCAGCCCGACCGGCCTGGCTCCGTGGCTGAGCGTCGACCTGGGAACCGGGAGGTCAGGGTTCGATTCCCGGTCAAGGGCACACACAGGCCCGGGTGGTGGGTGGGCTCCATCCCCAGGAGGAGGGGGACTTGCGGGAGGCAGCCGGTCCATGGTTCTCTCTCATCGTGGATGCTTCTCTCTCTCTCTCTCTCTCTCTCTCTCCTTCTCACTGTTTCTCTGAAACGAATAATAAAAAATTATATTATTTATATATATATATAAAACCCCCCACAAATCCGGACTCTCGTCTTCTGAAGATTCAGCACGCCGAGCCTGCGCAGCAGAGGGGGAAAGAGCAGGGGAGGGGTCGGGGGGGGAGCAGAGGACCCTGCCACCCCGAGACCCGGGCCCTCCCCTTTGCGCCCCAAGGCCCGGCTAGTCACTTCCCCAGAAGCTGCGCCCGGCCCGGCCCGGCCCGGCCCCGGGAGCAAGCGAGCGGCTATGACTCAGCCAGGGGTGCAGGGAGCGAGGCCTGTGTCTCCGGAACACGGGGCGAGCGGGAGAAATGCAGGAAACGCCCGGACCAGGTGCGTGCGGGTTCGAGGTCACCACGCTTTCCCTCCCACTCCCATCAGCGGCCGCTGGTCCCATCTCCGGAGGCTGAACCCTCTCCGGGAAGGCGCCGGACCACACACACACACACACACACACACACAGGTCCGCCTGGGACCACACAGGACGTGGGGAAAAGGAAATTTAAAAAAAGAAAAGAGTGGATGATGCTCAGCCTCCCTCGCTGTTCCATCCGGCTGCGTGACCTATGACCTCCTCGGGCCCGTGGGTTGCGAGCCCCGGGGTGTTTTCCTCCCAGATCCGGGCAAAAGGGTCTCCAGGGTGTCCCCCGTCCCTCGCCGCCTCGGCGAAGGGGACCTGGACCACATAGAGCAGCGGTTCTCAACCTGTGGGTCGCGACCCCTTTGGGGGGTCGAACGACCCTTTCACAGGGGTCGGTCTCCTAAGACCATCGGGAAATGCAGATATTTTACATCACGATGCATCACAGGAGCAACATTTCATGGTTGGGGGTCACCGCCCCATGAGGAGCTGGATGCAAGGGTCGCGGCCTGAGGACGGTTGAGAACCGCTGACATAGAGGGAGCGTGGGTCTCCGAGTCACTGGGCGGATCTGCAGGTGGCAAAGAAGGGCTCTCAGCTCGAACGGGGACGTCTGTGAGCAGGAAGCAATCCTGTGTTTCTCGCAGGTGCCTTCACCGCCACCACCTGGCACCTACCCTCTCCTCTACCCCTTTAAAAAAAATATATATATATATATAAAGTATATATATTTTATTGATTGATTTACAGAGAGGAAGGGAGAGGGATAGAGAGTTAGAAACATGGATGAGAGAGAAGCATCCATCAGCTGCCTCCTGCACACCTCACACCGGGGATGTGCCCGCAACCAAGGTACAGTACATGCCCTTGACTGGAATCGAACCCGAGACCCTTCAGTCCGCAGGCTGACGCTCTATATCCACTAAGCCGAACTGGTTTCGGCGATCCTTTTTTTTTCTTTTTTTTTAAATATTTTTATCGATTTCAGAGAGGAAAGGAGAGGGAGAGAGAAACATCAGTGATCAGCTGCCTCCTGCACACCCCCTACTGGGGATCGAGCGAGCCCACCCCCCGGGCAAGTGCCTTTGACTGGAATCGAACCCGGGACCCTGCAGTCCGCAGGCTGAAGCTCTGTCTAACTGGCTCGGGCTAAAGTGTTTTGTTTATTTCATTGGATATCCACCTATTCCGTGAACGAGGCAGCTCCGTTTGGACATTTTCTTTCTTTTTTAAAAAAAATGTTTGTTTTTTTACAGAGAGGAGAGGGATAGAGAGAAACATCGATGAGAGAGAAACATCTATCAACCGCCTCCTATACACCTCACACCGGGGATGTGCCCGCAACCAAGGTACATACAGTACATGCCCCCGTCCGGAATTGAACCTGGGACTCTTCCGTCTGGCAGGCTGGTGCTCTATCCACTGAGCCACACCAGTCAGGGCTGTTTGGATATTTTCAAAGGGTCCCATAAAACCAGATTTGAAAAAAAAACAAAAACAAAACACAGAGAGAGGATCAGCTTTCCTTCGTAGGAAAACAAATCGGAAAATAGGATTTCTTTACCACACTCCCAAATAGAATAAACACAGATACCGCCGAGACTGGTTTGGCTCAGTGGATAGAGCGTCGGCCTGCGGACTGAAGGGTCCCAGGTTCGATTCTGGTCGGGGGCATGTACCTTGGTTGCGGGCACATCTCCAGTGGGGGGTGTGCAGGAGGCAGCTGATCGATGTCTCTCTCTCATTGATGTTTCTAACTCTCTATCCCTCTCCCTTCCTCTCTGTATAAAATCAATAAAATATATTAAAAAAATAATAAAAACAATAAACACAGATACCCATAAGAACACATTTTTCTCGGGGGGCTGGGTGGTTGGGGGGGGGGAAGCAGGATCTGCCGAGAAAATCATGAACGCTATCGAGGGAAAGAAGACACAATAGTAACCAAATACACCATGTGAGCCCTGGCCGGTGTGGCTCAGTGGTTTGGGCGCTGGCTTAGGAGAAACCAGGAGGTCACGGTTTGATTCTCCCGGTCAAGGGCACAGGCCCCGGGGGGTTGCAGGCTCCATCCCCAGGAATGGGGTGGGGGGCGTGCAGAAGGCAGCCGATCCCTGGTTCTCTCTCGTCACAGATGTTTCTCTCTCCTCCTCCAGCTCCTTTCCTCTCTGACATAAAAAAAAATACGTTTTAAAAAAATGTACCTGACGCACCCATGCGTCCCATCATGCATCAGGCTAGATGTTGCTGGAACCGGCTGATGCTGGAGACAGCTGAAGTCTCAGGTGACCCCATTGCTCTTTTTTTTTTTTAATATATTTTATTGATTTTTTACAGAGAGGAAGGGAGAGGGATAGAAAGTCAGAAACACCGACGAGAGAGAGAGAGAGAGAGAGAGAGAGAGAGACATCGATCAGCCGCCTCTTGCACGCCCCACAGTGGAGATGTGCCTACAACCAAGGTACATGCCCTTGACCGGAATCGAACCTGGGACCTTTCAGTCCGCAGGCCGACGCTCTATCCACCGGGCCACACTGGTCTCGGCCCCATTGCTCTTGAGAGAGTGGGAGGAAGTGCGGAGAGACGCAGAGAGAGAAACATGGACGGGAGAGAAAGACACGTGGATGGGCTGCTTCCCGCACGCGCCCGGACCCGACCAGGGGACCAGGCATGGAGTCTGCAGCTGAGGAACGGGGTCCCCTTGACCGGGAACCCAACCTGGGACCAAACCCCTGTCATCGGCAGACCCCCGTGCTCTATCCGCTGAGCCACACCAGCGAGGGCTACGTTTTCCCCCGAGGCAGAGACGAACGGACAGGCCGGAGAGACCCCAAAGCTCCATCCACCCTGACACGTCAGAGCGGCGGCCTCCATCACAATACCTTTCCCACGAGGCATCTGTGCAAGCATACCCGCCCCCCTTCCCTCCCCCTATCCCTTCCCCACGACGAAAGCGAGTTATCAGCCGCAGCCCCAAGGAAACCATTGTTTGGCAGGAGCGATCCGGGAAACACCTATCCATAAACGCGATTTCATTAGATCGCGACTGAGTCATCTTTATCCGAGTCCCAGGGCGATTAAGTCATCCAGGGCCCCGGGGTGGAGCCAAACAAGCCGGGGAGGGAGGGTGGTCAATCAAGACAATGTGGCTGGACTTTATTATTATTATTTTATTGATGATGGTTCTTTTATGTCTTTTTGCTGCGTCGTTTGCTTCTGAGGTATGCGCTCACTTTTCCTGCCCAGCGCGAAAGCAAGCCGTTTTGGAGGAAGCGGTGACACCTGGGGAGGGAGGCAGACAGACAGCTGGCTTCGGGAAGACGCGCTGGGGTGCGGTCCCCCCGCATTTCCTCCTTCCTCTGACCTCAGCTCCCAGTCATATCAGGAGATCATGGGAATTCCACGGAGGACGGCGTGTTTATTGTGTTTCCGTGCGGTTTTGTGTGCAGACCGAGGCACACACACACACACACACACACACACACACACACACACGGAGTGGCCCGGGTGATGAGGATCTCCGAGCGCATAACCGCCTGGCCACTCCGTGTGTGTGTGTGTGTGTGTGTGTGTGTGTGTGTGTGTGTGTGTCTTACAGAATAAAAGGGCTCATGTGCAAATGGTCCCCTCCACCAGGAGTTCCACCAGCAGGCAGGCTGGCCGACCAACCGCCCATGTCCCCTCCTCCCCCTGGCCAGGCTGGCCGGACCCCATCCATTGCACGAATTCATGCACCGGGCCTCTAACACACACACACACACACACACACACACACACACACACACACGGAGTGGCCCGGGTGATGAGGATCTCCGAGCGCATAACCGCTTGGCCACTCAGTGTTTGTGTGTGTGTGTCCTATAGAATAAAAGGGCTCATATGCAAATGGTCCCCTCAACCAGGAGTTCGACCGGCAGGCAGGCAGGCTGGCCAACTGCCCATGTCCCCTCCTCCCCCTGGCCAGGCTGGCCGGACCCCACCCATGCACAAATTCATGCACCACGCCTCTAATACACACACACACACACACACACACACACACACACGGAGTGGCCAGATGATGAGGATCTCCGAGCGCATAACCACCTGGCCACTCCGTGTGTGTGTGTGTGTGTGTCTTACAGAATAAAAGGGCTCATGTGCAAATGGTCCCCTCCACCAGGAGTTCGACCAGCAGGCAGGCTGGCCAACTGCCCATGTCCCCTCCTCCCCCTGGCCAGGCTGGCCGGAACCCACCCAGGCACGAATTCAGGCACCGGGCCTCTAACACACACACACACACACACACACACACACACACGGAGTGGCCAGATGATGAGGACCTCTGAGCACATAATAATCTGGGCCACTCCGTGTGTGAGTGTCCTATGGAATAAAAGGCTCATAGGCACATTGTCCCGTCCACCAGGAGTTCCAGCAGCAGCAGGCAGGCCGGCCAACTGCCCATGTCCCCTCCTTCCCCCTGGCCAGGCTGGCCGGACCTCATCCATTGCACGAATTCATGCACCGGGCCTCACACACACACACACACACTGAGTGGCCAGAGGATTATGGGTTCAGAGATCACACTCATCTGGCCGCTCAGTGTGCGCCTTCCTAACATTGTTTGATTTCTTTAACAATGAGAGAGAATCCTGGATCGGCTGCCCCCTCCCATCCCCCCGCCCCCCCCCGGACACCCCGTTACGGGGGATCCAGCCAGCAACCCGGGCCTGCACCCTGAGTGCAGGAATCCAACTGTGACCTCCTGGATCCTGGGGCGGCGGGCGCTCAGCCCCTGACTGAGCCCAACCCCCGGACCAGGCTCCTCCCAGCCCAGGTCGCGGCCTCCCAGGTCCCACCAGCTCTGGGGCGAGGTCTCTTCCCAGTGGTTTTCTGCCTTCCCTCTCCGCACTGGGGGACCCCACCACACTGTCCGCCCGGAATTGCACTCACCTCCGCCCTGTGTCACCCCCCTCTACCCCCACCCCCGCATCCCGGTGTCTCAGCGGCGTTTCCCAATCCTGAGTTTCCCGTTTCTCACGGTCTTTCTCTTTCCCTCCCCTCCTCCCCCCGCTGTGCTCCCTGGGGTGGATGGAAGGGAGAGCCCGCTCACTGGCACCGCTCCCTGGCGATGAGAGGAACATGGGCTGTCAACCCCCAAAAATGCAGAAGAGAAAGCGTTTTGGGGGGGGCGGGGGGCGGGGGGGAGATAAGGCGGTAAGATGTGGGGCTCACCCTTGGCCCGGCTGGCTTCGGAGCGGTCAGCGGGGAGAGACGGAAGACAGACTGGCCGTCTCGGTCATTCCGGACCGTCCCGCCCAACACGATTCGAGACACTAAATCAAAGAGGAAGGAACATTTTTATTTTATTTTTTATAGTATATTTTATTGATTTTTTTTTTTTTTTTACAGAGAAAAAGAGAGAGGGAGAGAGAGAGAGCTAGAAACATCGATGAAAGAGTGGCATCGATCAGCCGTCTCTTGCACGCCTCCTCCTGGGGATGTGCCCGCCACCAGGGTCCATGCCCTTGACCGGGAATCAAATCCGGGACCTTTCCATCCGCAGACCGAGGCTCCATCCACTGAGCCACACCTGTTTTGGCAGGAGGAAGATTTTATTTTATTTTTAATATATTTTATTGATTTTTTTTTTTTTTTACAGAGAGGAAGGGAGAGGAATAGAGAGTTAGAAACATCGGTGAGAGACATCTATCAGCCACCTCCTGCACGCCCAGCACTGGGGAAGGGCCCACAACCAAGGTACATGCCCTAGACCGGAATCAAACCCGGGACCTTTCAGTCCTCAGACCGAGGCTCCATCCACTGAGCCACACCGGTTTCAGCAGAAGAAAGATTTTTTTTTAAAAAAAATGTTTAAAGTCTGCCTGAGGATGAGAGTTTGACGGTCAAAACAGGCCAACTGGTAATATAACCTCAGCCTAAACAGCAACGAAGGAACCGGGACACTCTGGCCAGTGTGGCTCAGTGGGCTGGCGCGTCCTCCCCTAACACCAAAAAGGTTGCAGGTTCGATTCCTGGTCAGGGCACATCCCCCCAGCTTGCTGGCTTGATTTCCGGTTGGGGCATGTGCAGGAGGCAACTGGTCAATGTTTCTCTGTCTCTCTCTCTCTTTCCCCTGAGCCCCCTTCCTTCCACACTCTCTGTAAAAAAAAAAAAAAAAAAAAAAAATCAGCCGAAACCGGTGTGGCTCAGTGGATAGAGCGTCGGCCTGCGGACTGAAGGGTCCCGGTCAAGGGCATGTATCCTGGTGGCAGGCACATCCCCAGTGGGGGGCGTGCAGGAGGCGGCTGATCGATGTCTCTCTCATCGATGTTTCTAACTCTCTCCCTCTCCCTTCCTCTCTGTAAAAAAAATCAATAAAATAGATTTCAAAAAAAAAAAAATCAATGGAAAAATATCCTCAGGTGAGGATTTAAAAAAAAAAAGTAAAAATAAAGACATAAACAAATGTGGGGTTCAAGCAGGTAGGTGGCACTCACTCTCACCTGGGGGTGGGGGAGGGTGGTGGTGGCTTCCAGCCATGGGGGTGGCGCCCCCACAGTGGCTGCCCACCTGTTGGTCGGGGTCTCCGTGGTCAGAAGGTGCCATCGGCCAGCTCCGGTGGGACCCAGATCATCCGGGATGTCTGGAGGACAGGGGGACAGAGAGCCCTCTTTAAAAGGCACAGCCTGGCTCCCGCACGCTGTGGGCACACTGTTTGGGGGGACAGAGGCACATCGGCTGGCCTGCCACGTGTAGGGGGGGGCAGGGGAGGGACCGGGATTGGGGCGTGGAGCTGACGTTAACCTTGAAATGAACCCCAATGACCCTGCAAGTCCTCCTCTGGACGTTGTAAGCGTTCTGACTGATTCTGCCGGGACGGAATTGTTGTCTTGGTGGAAAGACAAATTCCCAGAATCCTCCTCTATAAACTTAAATTCCCAGAATCCTCCTCTATAAACTTTGACATTAAAAAAAAAAAAAAAGCATTTTTATGGATGTCAGAGAGGAAGGGAGAGGGAGAGAGAGAAACATCCCTGATAAGAGAGAATCATGGATCGGCTGCTTCCTGCACGCACCCTACTGGGGATGGAGCCCGCCACCCATATATATATATATATATATATATATATATATATAAATATTTATTTATGAGAGAGAGAGAGAGAGAGAGAGAGAGAGAGCAAGCGTGCACAGGTGAGCGAGCGGCTCAGTGGTCTCAAAGCAAAGCTGGTGATTGGTTTCACGTGTCCCCAGCGGCATTGCCCACCGGGACCTGGATGGAGACAGCACCCTCTCCAACCTCTCTGGCCTGACCGCAGGCCCCCGCACAGGGACGACCTCGGACGGCTTCCTGAGTGTCCCCGCCTGGACAGACGGGAGCCCTCAAGATCCGGGCTCGAGCCCCCGCGGCTGGTCCAGCCTGTTGCTTGTTGGTACGTGGGCTCTGGACGCAGTTTACGGACAGAGTTTGACGACCTCAGTGGGTGGGCCTCCGGGGATGTGGGCTCCGAGGGCGGATGGAGCGAAGGAGCTGCGGTTCCTCAGCCTCCCCGCCTCCTGGGTTCGGGTTTCGCGCCCCCCCCCCTTTCCCCTGCGCCTGCTGTTAAAATTGTCCCACCATTTTCTGTCGTTGTTGTTAATCCGCATCGGGAATATACACGGAGCGGCCGGGTGATGATGATGATCTCTGATCGCATAACCATCTGGCCACTCAGTGTCTGTTCTATAGAATAAAAGGCTAAGATGCACACTGTCTCCTCCACCAGGAGTTCGACCGGCAGGCAGGCCAACCGCCCATGTCCCTCCCCCCTGGCCAGGCTGGCCGGACCCCACCCATGCACGAATTCATGCACCGGGCCTCACACACACACACACACACACACACACACACACAGAGTGGGCAGATTATTATGCATTCGGAGATCATCATCATCATCATCTGACCACTCCTTGTACGTTGGTACCTCGAGATACGAGTGCCCTAACGTACGAGATTTTTGAGATTCGAGCCGTCGAGCGAGCGATTTTTGCTTTGGAATACGAGCAACATTTGAGACAGGAGTCATCGCGGGGTGGATCGGCCGGCTGCACATGACCCACCCGTTTGCCGTGACGCAAGCGTCTCATAGTTTCCCACGCCTCAAGGTGACCGGACGAATTAAACTCGTATCTCGAGGTACCACTGTATATTATTGGTTTCAGAGAGGAAGGAAGAGAGAGAGAGAGGGAGAGAGAAAGAGGAACATCCATGATGCGAGAGAATCACGGATTGGCTGCCTCCTGCACGTCCCCTGGTGGAGATGGAGCCCACCACCCGGGCCTGTGCCCTGACTGGGGAATCGAACCGTGACCTCGTGGTTCCTAGGTTAGCATGCAAACACTGAGCCACACTGGCCGGGCCTACCTTCCCCTTTGGAATGGCTTCCCCGAGAGTGGAAGGGCTCAAGGACCTGGGGCCAGAGCTTCCGGTGGGACCCTGGGTTGGAGGGTGTCTATGAGCCCATGCCCCCCCACCCATACCCCACTCCTTGCTCCCAGTGTCCCTCCACCTGGGTCTGCGTGACCCCAGGGCCCACATCCTCCGCATCGTCCCGCCAGCCTCCCTCCCTCTCAGGGACAGATGGAGGCGGCTCTGCGGGGTCAGAGGGCATCCGAGCCCGCCAGGTCGCGAACGTGGTTGAGAGCGGCAGAGAGGAAAGGAGGGGAATTCCGGGCGGGGAGGAGCGCCCAGAACCGGTTTAGTGGACGGAGCGGGAGCGAGTTGGACCAGAACTCAGCGGCGTTTCTCAACAGGGGCCGCGGCTGGCACCGGGATGGGGCAGACGCTGGGCGTGTGGGAGGGTGGCCTCTGCCCACGGCATGCCAGTCGCCACCCCCATCATACATGCTTCCCGGACAAAGCATCGACCTGTGAACCAGGAGGTCAGGGTTCCCTTCCGGGTCAGGGCACAGGCCCGGGTGCGGGCTCCATCCCCAGTGTGGGGGGCGGGTGCAGGAGGCAGCCAGCCGATCCCTGATGCTCTCTCATCATGGGTGTCCCGGCCTCTCGCTCCCTCTCCCCACCTCTCTCAGAGAGCAATGAACACACACACACACACACACACACACACACACACACACACGTATATATGTATGTATTCTAAATCCAGAAACACCATGTGACCGGGGAAGGGGACGTGGAGATGAATGGCAGTTTCACGGCCCTCGGGGGCGGGGGGGTTGGGGGGGTGGGAAGGCTGTGTTCCCGGAGTGGGGTGGCCCGGGCCGCCCTCCAAAGTCTGAGAGGCACCTCCAGGCATTTGGCAGGGAGCGCCGTTTGGCCGGGGACGCGGTACCCGGGGAGGCTCTGGGGCCAGGGTTACGGGGAGCCGAACCGCGATGCTCTCGGCACGCGCCGGGGCTGGCTCTGCAGAGGCCGCGCGAGCTGCCATCGGCCAGGGCGTCCGCTCTGTGTGTGTAAGCAGGGGCCCCATCCTCTTCCCTCCTCCTCCTCCTCCTTCTCTTCCTCCTCTTCCTCCTCCTTTTCTTCCTCCTCCTCCTCCCCCTCCTCTTCCTCCTCCTCCCCCTCCCCCCTCCCCCTCCTCTTCCTCCTCCTCCTCTTCCTCCTCCTTCTTCTCCTCTTCTTCCTCTTCCTCCTCCTCCTCCTTCTCTTCCTCTTCCTCTTCCTATTCCTTCTCTTCTTCCTCCTTCTCTTCTTCCTCCTTCTCTTCCTCCTCCTTCTCCTCCTCCTTCTCTTCCTCCTCCTTCTCCTCCTCCTCTCCTTCCTCCTCCTCTTCCTCCTTCTCCTCCTTCTTCTCTTTCTTCTTTTTCTGCCTCTTCTTCCTCTTCTTCATATATATACATATATAAGTATATATGTATGTAAATATATATAATATATTTTATTGATTTTTTACAGAGAGGAAGAGACAGGGATAGAGAGTCAGAAACATCGATGAGAGAGAGACATCGATCAGCCGCCTCCTGCACGCCCCACAGTGGAGATGCGCCCGCAAGCAAGGTACATGCCCTCGACCGGAATCAAACCCGGGACCTTTCAGTCCGCAGGCCGACGCTCTATCCACTGAGCCACACCGGTCTCGGCTTCTTCATATATTTTTATTGATGTCAGAGAGGAAGGGAGAGCGAGAGCGAGAGCGAGAGAGAGAGAGAGAGAGAAACACCCATGATGAGAGAGAATCAGGGATCAGCCGCCTCCCACACGCCCCCACTGGGGACCAAGCCCGCCACCCGGGCCTGTGCCCTGGCCGGGAATCAAACAAACCCGTGACCTCCCGGCTCCTAGGTCGCCGCAGAGCGCTCCGGCTGCCGGGCCACTGGGCCTGAGGCGAAGGCTGGAAGCGTCTGTGGGTCACGGGTCTCCCTTTTCCGCTGGCGTCAGCAGGAAGCACCGGCTCCAGCCACCTCCCCTGGAATGTGCTCTTCCGGCTCTTCGAACCCTGGCGGAGAGGGAACGCATGCCTCCGTGCCCACGGCTTCCGGCCAGGGCTGCTGCTTCTCTGGCAGCCGAGGCCCCTCAGAGTGTTCCGGGAGGTCCCTTCCATGCCTCCCTTACAAAAATAAAAAATAAAAAAAATATGTACACACACACACACACACACTGAGCGGCAGATGATGATGATCTCCGAACGCATAATCATCTGGCCACTCTGTATGTGTGTGTGTGTGTGTGTGTGTGTGTGTGGTGTATGTTTTAGAGGCCCGGTGCATGAATTTGTGCATGGGTGGGGGTCTGGCCAGCCTGGCCAGGGGGAGGGGACATGGGCGGTTGGCCGGCCTGCCTGCTGGTAGAACTTCTGGTCGAGGGGACAATGTGTCTATGATCCTTTTATTCCATAGGACACACACTGAGTGGCCAGATGATTATATGTTCAGAGATCATCATCTGGCCGCTCAGTGTGTGTGTGTGTGTGTGTGTGTGTGTGTGTGTATTAGAGGCCCGGTGCATGAATCCGTGCATGGGTGGGGGTCCGGCCAGCCTGGCCAGGGGGAGGGGAGGGGACATGGGCGGCTGGCCAGCCTGCCTGCTGGTCGAACTCTTGGTCGAGGGGACAACTCGCTTATTAGCCTTTTATTCTATAGGACACACACCAAGTGGCCAGATGGTTATGAGCTCTAAACCCATTACAATCTGGCCACTGCGTGTACACGTTATTGATTTTGAAGAGGAAGGGACCGGGAGGAGAGGGAGAGAGGAACATCCATGGACGGAGAGAATCATGGATCAGCCGCCTTCTGCCCCCCCCCCCCCCACACTGGGGATGGAGCCCGCCTCCCAGGCAGGTGCGCCCTGACTGGGAATCGAACCCTGACCTCCCGGGTCCTAGGTCAACGCTCAACGCCAACAGCCTTTCTTTCGGTCTAGCCCAAGCGTTCCCCGTGGAACCAGAGTGGCGAACCCCCCTGTCTGGGGCTCCGGCCGCTCAGGTGGCAAACCCACTGCTCCCGTTGGGTACCTGAGAGCCGCTCTTACTCGGGGGTGGTGGTGGTAGGGGGAATGGCCGACAACAGAGCTGGGCTTCTGGCAGAACCTGTGTTTAACTGTGTGACGATCGCCATTACCTTCCTCTCCCGCTCACGCTTCTGGCTGAGGCCGCGTGGCTAAGGGCGTGGGGTGTTCCGTATGGGTGCTAGGGATAGGACACCCAGGACTCCCGCTCACCCCCAGGCTGGGGGCGCCCACTCTCCTTCCCCTCCGGAGGAGGAGGAGGCATGCATAGCGCTGAGCGAGGGTCCCCCAAAAGTCCCTTTCAGGGTTCCCGCCTTCCTCGGTTGTTCGTCACGCCCCATACCCTCCTACGTGGGTGATGTCGGTAGAGGCTTTTAAGTTTTGCTGTTTGACGAGGAGTCTCGAGGGATGTCTTCTGGCCCCGGCCGGTGTTGCTCAGTGGATAGAGTCGCCGGGACCCTGCGGACGGAAAGGGTCCCGGGTTCGATTGCCATCGAGGGTACAGGCCTGGGTGGCGGGCTCGATCCCCAGGAGGGGGTGCACGGGAGGCGGCCGATCCGTGATTCTCTCTCATCGTGGATGTTTCTGTTGCTCTCTCCCTCTCCCTTCTGCTCTGAAATCAATAAACATATCTACATATCTACATATCTATATCTATATCTATATCTATATCTATATCTATATCTATATCTATATCTATATCATCTATATCTAATCTATATCTAATCTCTATTTCTATCTCTATCTCTATCTCTATATCTCTATACCTATATACCTATATATCTATATCTATATCTATATCTATATATCTGTATCTGTACCTATATCTATATCTATATCCATATCTATATCTATACATCTATATCTATACATCTATATCTATACATCTACATCTACATCTATATCTATATCTATATATCTATATTATCTATATCTATATCATCTATATCTATATCTATAATCTATCTATCTATCTATCTATCTATCTATCTATCTATCTATCTATCTACCTACCTATTTTTTAAAGATGTCTTCAGAATCTCTCAGAAGCCAGCCAGCCAGCCGGCGGGGAGAAGGGTTAGGCTGAGGCGCGGGGAAACACAGGGTTAGTCACCGGCCTGAGTCACCGGCGAAAAACTCCGAGTTACAATCCCCACGGCTCGCCCAGGTCTCCGGCGTCTCCGTCTCCCCATCGCTTCCCGTCATGCCGACCCAGGATGCACGTGGCCTGCTGGACTGCGGCCCCCCTGTCCCTCGTGCGTTTGCGGGAGAGGGGGGAAGGGCATGTCAGAGCCACTGGCTGGGGACCTTCCACCCTGGCCTTCCAGGACCCCCAGATTCGGTTCCCCTGTCATCACGACGCCCCGATATCACTTCGGGAAGGACGCCGCCCGCTGAGCCAAGGACGCCCGCCTTGGGGTGTCACATGGGTGGGACGTGAAGGTCCGTTGAGGGGGGCCCACTTGTTGCAGCAGCTGATGCTACCCTCACGCCCCCCCCCCGTCAGCCATCTTGGCTGCCCTTTCTCTTGTGCTCAGCACCGTTCCCCACAGTCTGTTCCCCGGGACGTAGGCAAACACTCGCTGGCCCGTGACCCTCAGGCACCCTCGCTAGTCTGGTCTCCATGGTAGACCATTTCCCCATGAGTGGGATCTCTCTCTCTTTTTTTTTAAAGATATTTTTATTGAGCCGAAACCGGTGTGGCTCAGTGGATAGAGTGTCGGCCTGCAGACTGAAGGGTCCCAGGTTCGATTCCCGGTCAAGAGCATGGACCTTGGTGGGTGGCGGGCACATCCCCAGTAGGAGGGCGTGCAGGAGGCGGCTGATGGATGTCTCTGTCTCATCGATGTTTCTGACTCTCTGTCCCTCTCCCTTCCGCTCAGTAAAACATCGATAAAATGTATTTTTTAATATATATATTTTTATTGATTTCAGAGAGACAGGGAGAGGGAGAGGGAAAGAAACATTGGTGGTGAGAGGCTCTGCACCACAAGGGCCCGGGACGGGGCCACCTCTGGCTCCGGTCTCGCCCCTGCAGAGCGGGCCAGGCCGCCGCCCGGTGTGTACGCCGTGCGCCGAGGCGGAAGCTGGGAAGGGCCGGGCGTCACCGGGCTCTGGGGCCCTTGGCGCCTCTGTCTCTGCCTCCCAAGGAGGAAGTGCCGACCCGAAAGCTGAGCCGCCGGGTGGAGGGAGCACCACCCGCAGCAGCGAGAGGGGAACCCCGGAGCCCCAGGACCACGGCGCGCCCTTCCTGGTCGGCAGTGAGCCAGGCTCGCGGTGTCCCCGGCGGTGAGCATCCGGCCAGGGGTTCTCCTCAAACTCCCAGACACACTCACACACATTCACACACACACACACATTCACACACACACACACACACACACACACACTCACACACACACAAACACACTCACACACACATTCATACACACAGAAATAAACATACACACACACTCAGACACATACACACACACACATTCACACACACACAAACACACTCACACACATAAATACACTCACACACACATAAACACACTCACACACACATACACACACTCACACACATACACGTAAACACACACATATAAACACACTCACACACACATACACACACTCACACACACACGTAAACACATACACAAATAAACATACACACACACTCAGACAGATACATACACACTCACACACTCACACATAAATATACACATTCACACATAAACACACACATACACATACTCACACATACACACTCAAACACACACACATAAACACATGCACACATACACATTCACACATACACACACTCACACACAGAGACACACAGACACACATAAATACACATTCACACATAAATACATACATACACACAGACACACACACTCATACACATTCACACAGAGACACATAGACACACACATATACTCACACACATAAACACACACTCACACAGACAGACACACACATACTCACACATAAACATATACATAAACACACACATACACACACACTCACACCTAAACACACACATTCACACATACACACATTCACACATAAACACACATACACACGTACACATTCACACATACACACATACACATTCACACATAAACACATAGACACACATACACATTCACACATAAACATACACTCACACACACACACACACACACACAAGCCCTATTCTGCGTTGCCTCAGCGGATTGAGCATCAGCTTACGGACTGAAGGACCCCGGGTTCGATTTCTATCAAGGGCACCTGCCCAGGTTTTGGCCTTGATCCCCAGTGTGGGGCGCGTAGGAGGCAGCCGGCCCATGATTCTCTCTCCTCATGGATGTGTCTGTCTCTCTCTCCCTCTCCCTTCCTCTCTGACATCCATGAAGAAATATTAAAAAAACAACAACACCCCTCACCCCACATCCAAGATGCAAGAGAATCACGGACCGGCTGCCTCCTGACGCCCACACTGGGGATGGAGCCCACCACCCGGGGGGCCTGTGTCCTTGGCCCGCGTGGAACCCGGGACCCCTCTCTCCGTCCTCTCTCCACTGAGCCCCACCAGCGAGGCCCCGGTGCATCTTCTATCACGTACAACCCGGAGCCTCCAGCCCCAGAACATTCTGGAAAGCCACGCCACCGCCCGGTCACGCCTGCGAGAAACAAAACAACAAGGAGCAGGGCCCTGGTGTCTTTAAAAGAACAAAAAACTTGCTCTCTCCAACTCTGCTCTCTCTCTCTCTCTCTCTCTCTCTCTCTCTTTTTTTTTGCAGACGTGCACCAAAACCCACGAACAAATTCCCGCCTCGATGGGGTCATTCCTCTTTAAGACAAACACGGAGGAGGACGCGGCGGTTACAGGAATGGGAGTCACACGCATTCCGAGCCGCAGGGAGTGCCGTTTGCACCCACACTTCTCAGCACGGCGTCCCCGGCAGAGGCGGAGAAGCCCGCAGCCAGGCCGGGCCGGGCCTCCGGTCTCACGTCAGGGTGTCCGCTGCCGCGTGTCTTAGCTTCCCAGCAGCCCGGTGGGGCGGGGTGGGGGTGGGGGTGGGAGTGCGTAGCCAAAAACCTGATTGTGCCTTTAAAAAAATAAATTATATATATATCCAAAACTGGTGTGGCTCAGTGGATAGAGCGTCAGCCTGCGGACTGAAAGGTGTCTCAGGTTCGATTCCGGTCAAGGGCATGGACCTTGGTGGCGGGGGGCACATCCCCAGTGTGGGGGGCGTGCAGGAGGCAGCGGATGGATGTTTCTCTCTCATCGATGTTTCTAACTCTCTCTCCCTCTCCCTTCCTCTCTGTAAAAAAAATCAATAAAATATACAGTGGTATCTCGAGATACGCGCGCCCTGACATACGAGATTTTTGAGATACGAGCCGTCGAGCGAGCGGTTTTTGCTTTGAAACACGAGCCACAGTTGAGATAGGAGTCATCGCGCGGATTGGCCGGCTGCACACGAACCACCAGTTTAACTCGACGCGAGCGTCTCATAGTTTCCCACGCCTCAAGGTGACGGAACGAATTGAACTCGTATCTCGAGGTACCACTGTATATTTAAACAATAAACTTAAAATATATATATATTTTTTTCACTGATTTCAGAGGAAGGGAGAGAGAGAAAGAGAGAGATGTGAGAGAGATGATACATCGGTGGGTGGCTGCCTGCGTGCACCCTGACCTGGGCCGGGGTTGGAGCCTGCAACCCAGGTGCGTGCCTTTGCCCAGGAATCGAACCCGGGACCCTGCAGTCCAAGGGCTGACGCTCTATCCACTGAGCCACACCGGCCAGGGCTTCCCCAGTGTTTTGGGGGATCGCAGCTTTCAGACAACCAGGGCCCCCACTGATTCGAAAACCCAGGGCACTCAGCACCCTCTTTCTCCCTCCCCTGCACCCTGGGATAGCTGGGCCCTCACACGGATCCGGCCCCCACCCATGTCCTCATGCTTCCCTCTTTATCAGTAACTCCCCGTGTCAGGAAAGACGGTTTTCCTGCACACCTGTGCCTCTTTTTTTTTCTTCTTTCTTTTAATATATTTTATTGAGTTTTTACAGAGAGGAAGGGAGAGGGATAGAGAGTCAGAAACATCAGTGAGAGACATTCTCATCAGCCGCTTCCTGCACGCCCCCCACACAGGGGATGTGCCTGCCACCAAGGTCCATGCCCTTGACCGGAATCGAACCTGGGACCTTGCAGTCCACAGGCCGACGACGCTCTATCCACTGATTCAAACCGGTTTCTGCCCGTGCCTCTTTTTTTAAAAAAAAAATGGATTTTTTTTCAGGGAGAGGAAGGGAGAAGGAAAGAGAGAGACACACACCCATGATGAGATGAGAAAGCATCATGAACCGGCCGCCTCCCGCACGCTGCACGCTGGGGATGGAGCCCACCACCCCGGGGCCTGTGCCCTGACCGGGAATCGAACCCTGACCTCCTGGTTCCTAAGTGGATGCTCAACTCCTGAGCCCCACCGGCTGGATCACACCGGCCTCTTAACTAAAGGCAGGAAACACGTGGAAAGTGGCATCTAGCAGCGGCCGCTCAGGTTTTGGGAGTTGGGGGGTGGTGGTGGGGAGGACAGAGAGACCCAGGGATCCTCAGACCCTGCTTTGCCACCCACGTCTCCCGGAGGTGTTGTGGAGGGACCGGGGGCGGGTGTGTCTGCACAGAGGCCAGCGTGAGTCACGGAACCGACAACCCACGGGAGGGAATTTTCAAGGAAGGGAATTTTCAAGTGAGTCTGCTCGGAGCCGGCTGTGGGACGGACCGATCCGGGCCGTCTGTTTACATTGTTCCTCGGTCGTTGGCCCGAAAGACAAACATGAAACGGAGGAGGGGGGCGGGGGACGGGG
>PVJN01037115.1:0-21114 GCA_004026805.1 Lasiurus borealis | reverse complement strand
GAGGCGGGCTGACGGCGCGGCGCGGGCTGTCGAAGCGGCGGAAGGGGGCGCCCTGGTGCTGGCGGGGCGGAGCGCGGGTACCCCGCTTCCGCCTCCCCCCTCCAGCGGCGCCCCGAAGCCCGCGGCTCTTGACGATGCTTCTGTAATGGGGTGGGGAACGCGAGCCGGAAGCCCGCCTGCCCCGACTCCCTGACCTGCGACCTCAGCGGGTCCCCCGCCTAAGCTGCAGGGTCCCTACGTGGGAAGGAGCGTGGCGCCCGCAGGTCTGAGTGTTTGCTGATCAAAAGCTGCAGAAACTACTGTCACTTTTTTGGAGGACGTTTTAGAAGTGCGGAATTCAGATTCTGCAATTATGTCACTTATGGGACAGTTTCCTGAAAAAAAATAAATAAAAAGGACAAGACTGCACAGATGCATGAGAATTTTTTTGGAGGGGTGGGGTGGGGTAGAAGGTATAAAAAATTGCAATATTCACCAATGGGTTAGTTACTAAAAATTTATTCCCAATACAATCCTATATAATTAAAGGCTAATATGCAAATTGTCCCCTGGACCGGGAGTTCATTAGGGGACAGAGCTGGCTGGCCCACTGTGGCAAGGGAGCCCCCAACTGGTGCCAGGCAGCGGCCAGGGGAAGGGAGACCCTGGCCAGCGGGTGGGGTGGGGTGGGGGAAAGCAGCAGCTGACAGCCACTAGGAACCCTACCTACCTTTGCACAAATTTCATGCACTGGGCCTCTAGTATGTACTATAAAACCATTTATAAAATAATTAAAATTCTATGGTACAAAAGAGAATTAGAGCAGTGGTTCTCAACCTTCCTAATTACTTTCGTTACAAAAATAATTTTATGGTTGGGGGTCACCACAACATGAGGAACTGCATTAAAGGGATGTGGCATTAGGAAGGTTGAGAACCACTGAATTAGAGGATGAGGGTGATTCTTAAAAAACTGACACATTAAAAGATTATTTTAAATTGCTGAATTATTAATAATTACGTATGCAATAGGTTTCAACCCTGGCTGCACTTAGAATCAATTGCAAGCTCTTCTAAACATGCCGAACTCAAACCAAGAAAATCTGATTTAAAAAAATAGCTCCTGAGATCATTTTAATGTGCAGCCAAGGTGAGAACTACAGATGTCAAGTACAGAAAGTGGGTGGGGTTTTCCCCGCATTTTTCAGCGTTTTTAAATTTTTTGAAGAACATAGGATGTTTGTATATTGAAAACAAAACCCCACTGCTCCTAAACAAAGCTGGCATAGAAAAGGAGTAAACAAAGAGGCTTGCCTTTCAGAATCTAAGTATCTGGAGATGTTTTGGCTCTCACAAAAGGTAAGACTTAGGAATAGCTTTATGAAAATGGAATGGCTGGTGGTGAAGGACTCTGGAGAACCTTCCGGATACTCCCAAACCATCTCACCAGCTCCCTCCTCTGTCCAGCGAGGTCTGAAGAATACCTTCCATCATTGTAACTACCAGGACATTGTACTGTAATTCTGTTTACATGTCTGTTTATCCACAAGACCCTATTTCCCCGACAAAATTAACTTTGTCCTTGACAACTAATCTGCATGGTGAAAACTCTTGGCGAGGAAACAAGTCCTAAGATGAAAAATGCACTGTGGGGACGGGAAGTCCAGGTGAGGAGCCCTGGCCTAAGACCCACTTGTCAAATGGCTGTGGCTCCATTGCACAGGCGCCAGGTCCTCTGCACAAGCATCTCCGTTATTTTATTCACGCCCACTCCTGATGAACAAAAATCTCAGAGCTTTCCTTTCCCAAACTTTGGTTTCTGGGTCGTGTATTTAAAAATTAAGTGAATTTTTTTTTCATATATAAAATTGTGCTAGGGACTGTAGTATTTTTTTCTTTTTTTTAAAAAAAAATACATTTTATTTATTTTTTACAGGGAGGAAGAGAGAGGGATGGGTTAGAAACATTGATGAGAGAAACATTGATGAGAGAGACATCAATCAGCCACCTCCTGCACGCCCCCTACTGGAGATGTGCCACAACTAACGTACATGCTCTTGACCAGAATCGAACCTGGGACCTTTCAGTGTGCAGGTGGACGCTCTATCCACTGAGCCAAACCGGTTTTGGTAGGACTGTAGTCTTTTGGATTGCACTTCACATGGCATGGGGTGGTGAAGAGATCTGAAGCTCGGAGAATATGGGGCATCTAATTGGCCCCAGCCATCAAGTTCAACTTGGGCCTCTTACCACCCCCCTTTCTAACCCAGACTTCCTTGTTGCTCCTCTTCACCTGTTTGCCTGGTACCTAGTTGTCTGAGAGTCCTTTACCCGTAGTGCCTGAGCAATGTCCCCAAATTCCTTTCTCTGCTTTGTTCCAAAGCTCTCATTCACTCAGTTACATGGGATGGTCCCTTCTGTCCACAAAAAGAATTCATCTATCTTAACTTTTTTCAATCACTTCGCACTCTGCGTCTTATGTTACGTTCATGCTTTGGAACCCAGGCTCCTACCACCTAACTGTGGTTCTGAACCTCTCCCAGGAAGTAAGAGCTGGTGATATCATTCAGGTGCCGCCAGTCCCCTGGAAGTGGCCCCTGTGCCCGGAAATCCTACAGACGCAAGTGAACACAGAGGCTCTGCTGCTGTCATTTACGCCGCGAAACAAGGACACATTTTAATGTTCTAGAGAAAAACCACAGTTACGGATCAAGTGGAACTCCCAGGTTCCGAAATGAAACCGCCTGTATGTATGCTGAAGAAATCACACTAACCCAGTGGTTCTCAACCTTCCTTATGCTGCGACCCTTTAAGACAGCTCCTCATGTGGTGGTGACCCCCAACCATAACATTATTTCCGTTGCTACTTCATCACTGTCATCTTGCTACTGTCATGAACTGTAATGTAAATATCTGATAGGCAGGATGTATTTTCATTGTTACAAATTGAACATCATTAAAGCATAATGATTAATCACAAAAACAATATGCAATTAGATATTGTGAAATATTTATTTCTAATGACAAATAAATGAAATTTGGTCTTGAATCGTGGTGTAGCATGGGCAACAGTCTTCCTAGGACAACAGTAAACTACATGGCTACATTTTGCTACACCGAGGAGAGGTGTGTTGGTTCCTAAGACCATGAGAAATAAGTGTTTTCTGATGGTCTTAGGCGACCCCTGTGAAAGGGTCGTTCGACCCCCAAAGGGATCTCGACCCACAGGTTGAGAACCGCTACACTAACCAAAAAAGGGCACCGTGATCCCTGACATGGAGATGGGCCTGGCAACCCTGGGCAGCTCCCATCAATCTTCACAGCATCCTCGCCAACCGCCTGCATCCTCCCGCAGGCCCGACAGCCGGATGCAAATGCCATCTGGAACCTCTGGGTCTGGGAACAGTCGCCTCTGCAGGACGTCCACGAGCGAGTCCCCTGAGGTCCGGCAGGACGAGTGCTGCGTCGGCCGAGCCACATCTCCTTTTCTACAGACGGGGAGAGCGAGGTCCAAACACAGTCCACGTGACACAGGAAGTCAGAACATCTTTACAGTGAAAACCCACGCCCAGTCCGCAGCTCGTCCCTGTGGAGACACTGGTCCGCCTTCAGATTTTCCTCTTAGCGGTTGGGACCCTGAAGAATGTTATTTTGGAGGAAGCGCACAGCACAGAGGGCGTTGCAGAGGGGAAGGAGAGTGAACGAGGACATCCAGTATTTGAAAGTGTTCAGTCAGCATTCGTTACATCACAAATCCGATTTGGTCTCAGGGGATGGCCGTGGGGACAGCAGATCATCTGGAACAGCCACGACCAGGACAAACAGGGAGTACTACGCGGGCAGTGTCGGTAGGGCCTGGCCGAGGACTTGGGATATGCTCCCCAAAAAATCTGGCGTACATTCTAGAGGCAGGGAGGAGGCAAAGGATGAACAGTGGGCGGCTTCTAGGGGAGATTTGGGGGAAACAGCTTAACTTCCAACTGATCAAAGTGGCCATGGAGCCTGGCTCAATGGCTAAGCATCGACCTATGAACCAGAAGGTCAAATTCGATTCCAGGTCGGGGCACGTGGCCGGGTTGCAGGCAAAACCCCCAATGGGGGGCATGCAGGAGGGAGCCGATCAATGATTCTCTCTCATCATTGATGTTTCTATTTCTCTCTCCCTCTCCCTTCCTCTCTGAAATCCATAAAATATATATATATATATTTTTAAAAAAGTGGCCATGTGACACATAGGTGGGGATGACTAGCATGTGGCTAGCTGGGCATAGAGGTACCAAGGCGAGGTCTGAGGAATGGATAAAATAACGAAAAGACGGATCGGCCATTTGCTGAACATTTCTCACAAGGCTTCTCTCTGTTTTAAGGCACAGGTGGAAGCTGGAATACGGTTACGAATAAGACACTCGGCCTCTGCCTCTTGGAGCTTACAGCTGAACGGAGAGAGAGACTAACAGTCACAACACAGTCGTGGAAGTACAGTATTGTTAAATGCTACAGAAGGAAAGCAGAGGGTCTCTGAGCACCGAAAAAGAGCTGGCCTAGCGTGAGGGGCTGAGGAGAGCATCCCTACGCAAGGATGCTTGAACTAAACTGGGAAGGACAGACAGGACATATGGAGGGGGTGGAACAGAGTGTGCCAGGCAGAAACCAGCAGTTCAAAGGTACCGAGGCAACGAGGAGGAGGCTGGAGAATGTGTGGGGGCGGGGGTGAAAACATGAAAGCATCAAAGACACAAAGGACAAGTAGAGATACCACAGGTCAGACTCGAGGATGGCTTAGGAAGTCAAAAAGGAGATCAGGCCGAAACCGGTTTGGCTCCGTGGATAGAGCGTCTGCCTGTGGACTGAAAGGTCCCAGGTTCGATTCCGGTCAAGGGCATGTGTCTTGGTTGCAGGCACATCCCCAGTAGGGGGCGTGCAGGAGGCAGCTGATCGATGTCTCTCTCATCAATGTTCGACTCTCAATCCCTCTCCCTGCCTCTCTGTAAAAATCAATAAAATATATATTTTTTAAAATTATGTAAAAATTTTTTAAAATTTAAAAAAGGAGATCAGCCTGGCTGCAGACAACAATATGGGGCAACAGGTGCACCACAGAAAGGCAGTTCCTGAATACTAAACCGAGAAGATGAGACTTAACACCCACAGCACCAGACTGACGGTGGAGAGGATGGGGTGATCAGCAAGACAAGTACATGATGAAACAGCACACACATGGGGCTGGACTTCCATGTTTTCATAACAGTTCAGGAAATAAGAAATTCAGTAAAAAAAAAAAGTCTTAGTTATTTACAAACTCCCAATACTCGGAGTTAAACCTTAGAAAAACAACCTACGTATACAAAACAAATTAGAGAAATACAACCAGTGACAAAAGTAATACAAAATGATACTCATTTGTGCTATGCTACAAAGCCTCACAGTTCTCGACAAAGTCTATTCTAAAGAAGTCCTAATTCTTTAAACCCTCCTGACGTCAAAAGTACACGAATCTAGTTAGAGTGGATTCCATGACGAGCGACACTTTGATCGGCTCCTGGCGCAGAAAAAATTCCGTGTGCACCACCTTGTTGTTCACCTGCGAGAGAAAAGCACAGACTGGTCACCAGCCGGCCCAGCCCCAAGCAGAGAGTCATTCGGGAAACCCCACAGGAGGAGGTGGCAGCATGCTGACCCGCAGGAGCGCACCACCAACATCACCGCAGGGAGAGGTCCCCACAGGTGCTCGGTGCTGGGAGATGGAAAAGGCCCACAGACCTGGGGTCACCCTCCAACTTGCCCCTGGGTCACATCAGGCCTGGCAGGGACCCTGTCTGAGCCTTGGTCCTCGTGGTGAAATGAAAGCGGGCGAGTGGGTTATGTCCAAGGCATCCGCCAGCTGTACGATTCCAGGGGTGGCTGTCAGCACATCTGTCCCCTGCAGCGGCCGCCTCGTACACATTCCTAGACTCTGTCACCAGGGTCTAGTCGGCGAGAGCTTACACAGGAACCATAGTTTGGAGAATGGCCAATGACAGTGATTTAGCCTCAGGTTTGAATAGTCATTTTCTTCCTTTGCTTTTCATTTACTTTTTTTTTTTTTTTAATATATTTTATTGATTTTTTACAGAGAGGAAGGGAGAAGGACAGAGAGTCAGAAACATCGATGAGAGAGAGACATCAATCAGCTGCCTCCTGCACGCCCCCGACTGGGGATGTGTCCACAACCAAGGTCCATGCCCCTGATCAGAATTGACCTGGGACCTTTCAGTCCACAGGCCGACGCTCTATCCACTGAGCCAAACCGGTTTCGGCATCTTTTCATTTACTTGAATTACTTAGTTTATTTTGTTAATCCTCACCCCAGGATATTTTTTCCATTGATTTTTTTTTTAAAGAGAGAATGAAAAGGAGAGAGGGAGGGGGGGGAAGAGAGAGAAATATTGATGTGAGACACATTAATGGGTTGCCTCCCGCCCGTGCCCCCACTTGGACCGGGGATCAAACCTGCTGACACTAAAGAGCTGACCAAAGAGCCGCAGAAAGCACCCCTGTGCGAGTGAGTTTCTTCTTAATGTGGCATTTTTATATGAAAAGAGAGCTAATTAGGAAAGGCTGTAAATGAGCACAGTAAATCAGCACTAACAGTGGTTCATGGCTAAAGTCTGTCTTGTCATTATCACCTCCTCATCCAGTGCGTTCGCTGTCGAGGGCATGAAGCACAGAGACCCCTGGGACTGACTTACTTTGGTGAAAAAGTCGGCGATGTGCCACTGATTGCCATGCTGTTGAAAGATTTCCATCATTGCCTCAATCATCACGGAGCCGGTGCGGGGGTGCCGCAAAGCCACGTGATCTACAAATTAAAACACAAACATTCCGTCCATTTTCCTCTTCCACTTGTGCTAACTGTTCTCGTGGCCAGAGCGAAAGCCTAGGAAACGGCTTTGAACTGAGAGGACAGAAACACTCTTGCATCAGCAGAACTGTGCCCGGGGCCGTAACAGACATGGGCCGTAACAGCTGGCCCATGTGATGCACAGCACAAAACTTCTCAATAGGGCATTCTTTTAGTCAAGGTTTTCAAATGTACACAAAGGCAGAAAACAAAGTTTAACAATCCCCCATATAATCATCCTTCAGATTCATTGTATTCCATCATTTTGCCATTTGCTTCATTTCATCCCTCTTCTACTTTTTTAAAATATTTTTTATTGATTTTTCACAGAGAAGAAGGGAGAGGAATAGAGAGTTAGAAACATCGATGAGAGAGAAACATCCAACAGCTGCCTCCTGCAACCCCCCTACTGGGGATGTGCCCGCAACCAAGGTACATGCCCTTGACCGGAATGGAACCTGGGACCTTTCAGTCCATAGGCTGACACTCTATCCACCGAGCCACACCAGTTTCAGCCCTCTTCTATTTTTTAAAAAAATATTTTTATTGATTTTAGTGAGGAAAGGAGAGGGAGAGAGAGACAGAAATATCGATGAGAAAAATCACTGATGGGCTGTCTCCTGCACGCCACCTACTGGGGATCAAGCCCAAAACCCAGGCATGTCCCCTGACTGGGAATCGAACCCTGACCTCGTGGTTCATAGGCTGATGCTCAACCACTGAGCCATATTGGTTGGGCTGGAGCTCATTTCTTTTTAACGCCGAGTAGTATTCAAAGTATGATATACCACAATTCACTTATCCATTCACCTATTGATGGTCATTTGGGTTATTTCGAGTTTTTGACTACTTCAAATAACTATTTGTACACTATGAACATTTGTGTACAAATGACTATGAGGACACATGCTTTCATCTCTCTTGGGTAAATAACCAGAAAGTAGAATCTTACACCTAACTTTAGTGGGGACATTCTTAATGTCTCACCATTCAGTATGTTTCATTTTACAATACTGTCCTTACATCCTTAGCTTCCATTTTTTCACTAGCATTTTATGAACTGGATATATATATATATATATATGTATGTATATATATATATATATATATATATATATATATATATATGTATGTATTTATATGCTATCTTAATCCTTTTTGAAGTTTAAGATAAAAACAGCTAAATAAATGTCCTTGACCATTTACTTCTATCTTCTCTACATTTTCCTATCAAGTCCACCCCTTCAGATTTTTAAAAACTTTTAACTTATTAGTAACAGTATTAGTAATAATAATGATGTTATTAGCATAATACATTAGTAATCATATTAGCTAATTTTTCAGTATTTATTATGTCAATTATGATAAGCACAGCACCTGCATTACATAATTTAATTTACATAACATCCCAATGACATAAGTAAATCTTACTCTCCTTTTACATGAAGAAACTCAACCCTAACCCTAGCTCATGTGGCTCAGTGGATAGAGCATTAGCCTGTGGACTGAAGGGTTCTGGATTCGATTCCAGTCAAGGGCACATGCCTGGGTGGCAGGCTCTGTCCCCAGTGGGGGTGTGCAAGAGGCAATGATTCTCTCTCATTGATGTTTCTATCTCTCTATCCTTTCCCCTTCCTCTCTGAAATCAATAAAATTAAAAAAAAAAAAAACCTCACCCTAGCCAGTTTGGCTTTGTGGATAGAGTGTCAGCCTGCGGACTGAAAGGTTCTGGGTTCGATTCCGGTCAAGGGCATGTACCTCGATTGCAGGTTTCTCCCTGGCCTGGTCCCTGATCAGGGCTGGTGCAGGAGGCAACCAATCCATGTGTTTCTCTCACATTGACATTTCTCTGTCTTTCCCTCTCTTTTCCACTCTCTCTATAATCAATGGGAAAATATCCTCAAGTGAGGATTAAACACACACACACACACACACACACACACACACACACACACACAAGCTGACATAAAAAATATTGCAGGGCCCAAAAGATAGCCTGTGACAGAGTTAGCTTTTGAGCCAACACTGCTTTCACATGACAGCCAATGAAAGACCTTATTTACCTTGTGGTTACTCAGAGGTTGATGTCTTCCTGGAAGAAATGAACGGTAAGATGCCAACCTACCATTTCGGAAAGTAGGAGCCACTCCTGAAGGCAGAGGGCGGGGGTCACGGGCATCTCCCAGCCATCTGGCTGTGCTGCCTTACCTGCCTGGGTAGGGTAGATGATGAAGTAATCACTGAACGTGGGCAGCCTCTTCCTCTCCGATACGTCATCCAACTCCATGGGTTCGTCATCGGTTTCAACTCCGCTATCTCTTCTCTCTGTTGAGGAATGAAGAGACGAACTACAATGATACATCACTGACACGAAGGACCCTTAATAAACGTCATCATGCCCCACTGGTGTGGCTCAGTGGTTGAGCATCGACCCATGCACCCAGAGGTCGCTGGTTCGATTCCTGGTCGGGGCACATGCCAGGGTGGCGGGCTCATTCCCCAGTAGGGAGCATGGAGGAGGCAGCCCATTCCAGTCGGGGGCGTGTAGGAGGCAGCCTATCGATGTTTCTCTCTCGCCAAAACCGGTGTGGCTCAGTGGATAGAGCGTCAGCCTGCAGACTGAAAGGTTTCAGGTTTGATTCCGGTCAAGGGCATGTACCTTGGTTACGGGCACATCCCCACTATAGGGTGTGCAGGAGGCAGCTGATGATGTTTCTCTCTCATCAGTGTATCGCTCTCACTTCCTCTCTGTAAAATATCAATAAAAAATATTTTTAAAAAAGTTTCTCTCTCATCAATGTTTCTATTTCTTTCTCCCTTTAAAAATCAATAAAAACATATTTAAAAAATAAATAAACGTCATCACAACTCGTCTCTTCCTAAGAAGAGAGAAATAAGCTAAGTCGGATGTTTGTCCCACCAGCCACCTAGAATCACCTAGAAGGGGGGACATCCCTTAGAAATTGTACATGTAACCTCTCCCAGGATTTGAGGCTCCCAGACCTACCTCGTGAAGCCAGGGACTTGGACCATTTGCTCAGCCCATGTAAACTATTCTATCCCAGGTAAGTTTTCCATCCATCCCTTCCTCCAGCTCAAAGGCACTCGTATAACCATACGACTGAAGGTACATCAGCTAAGGGTCCTCTAATTTAAAATATTTGCTCGTATATTTTTTTAAACCTATTCTTCTTTACTCTGTCATCAGTATGCGAATTCCCCACAGACGTGATGATTCCGAAGACGTTTCCACTTACCTCCTCTGCAGGCCTGGATTATAAAGATCTTTGGTTTCTCCTTAAGTGCTGGACAATTTTTATTGTTAAACATTTCGAAAATCTCTTCCAGGCTGACTCTTTCGTCATCTTTTACTTTAATGTAGCCTTTTTCTCCATGGGACATAAGAGTGACGAGGCAACAGCTAATTTCATCTTTAATTTCATTTAATCCATTACGAAATGATGTTAGTTTTTCAAGTAACTCCTGTGAAATAGAAATAATGTATTAAAACTAGAGGCCCAGTGCATGAAATTCGGGCACAGGTAGGGTCCCTAGAAGCTACAGGCTAGGGCCTTCCTTTGTCCCGCACCACCCCCTGTTGGTCAGTGCACGTCATAGCAAGTGATTGAACTCCCAGTTAGTCCAATTCTCGATGAGGACACACACACACACACACACACACACACACACACACAAAATTTGTGCACTGAGGGGGGATATCCCTCAACACAGCCTGCACCCTTTCTAATCTGGGACCCCTTGGGAGATAACCGACTGCCATGAGATCAGACCTAAACCAGCAGTCGAACATCCCTCTCACAGTGCAGGACTGCTGGCTCCCAATGGCTTGCCTGCCTGCCAGCCTGATCACTCCCTAAATCCTCCCCTGCCAGCCTGATTGACGCCTAACTGCTCCCCTGACAGCCCCCAACTGCCCTCCCCTGCTGGCCCAGCTGCCCCCAACTGCCCTCCCCTGTTGGCCTGGTCCCCTCCAGCTGCCCTCCAACTGCCCAGGAATTCCCTGCCAGCCTGATCACCCCTAACTGCCCTCCCCTGCCAGCTTGATCATCCCCAACTGCCCTCCCCTGCTGGCCTGATCACCCACAACTACCCTCCCCTGCCAGCCATATTGTGGTGGCCATCTTTGACCACATGTGGGCGGCCATCTTATGTGAAGACATGAGGGTCAATCTGCATATTACCTCTTTGTTATCCAATCTAATAAAAGGGTAATATGCAAATTAATCATCACTCCATCACAAAGATGGTGGAGCCCAGTCCTCTCAGCCCCGCTGCAGTCCCCCAGTCCCCGGGGCTGGGAGAGGGAGCCGCCACAGAGAGCGGGCAGTGTGAGCAGCCTGGCGGAATGCTTGCTTCATTGCCATGGCGACAAGGCAAGTGTTCGCACCCAGCAGTGGAGAGCCTCTGGGCAGCAGGCGCGGAGTGGCCAGGCCCCTCGGAGAGCCACGGGCACACGGGTTCGTGCACAGGCTGCTGGTACAGGACCAGACCTGACGGTGGGAGGAAATCAGAAATACCAGAGGTGGCCCCTTTGCTAAGGCCGTGATCCAATGCGATGGTTAAGTGTGACAATACCTACGTCTCTAACAGAGTTAGTAGGAGGTAAACATTCGTTTCCTGACTTGTCACTCCCTTCTGGTTGCTCTCAGAGTTCATGTGATTTCTTCTTGTGCTACTGGCTCTATTTTGACAAAATTAGGGCATTTCTGATTATCTACCACAAAAGACCACAGAGTTATAGCTCTTCAAAGGGCTGGGGTTTCTAGTTCTTCTTACTAACTTATTTTAACATATAAAAAGTATTTTATAAAAATTAATACTCTTAATAAGGTAGAAACGGAAGGGAATGGAAGAGTCCAGCCATTAATAGACACCTGCCAGAGTCTACCAGCAGGTGTCATCAAAGTCCACCCACAGGGGGCAGCCATCTCTCCTCCCACGCACGTCCTAATAAAGACCCTACCCATCTCAATGGAGTAAAGAAAAAATTAATGAAGTTCAAATATTGGAAACCAAGAGCCAAAACTCATTATATGTAAATAACCTATCTAGAAATATAAGATAAATCAACTAAAAACCTATGAGAATTGGAGATCATCGAGTTAACCAGATATAAGATTCACTTAAAGTCTATATCCCCCCAATTATCCAGCAATAATCATTTAAGCCACATAATGGAAAAGGGGATCCCATTCATGGCTACAACAAAACTAAAATATCTAGAGGGAAAAAAAAAAAAAAACAACCAGCAAGGAATATGCATTACCTAAGTGAAGAAAACCAAAAATATATATATATATTTGGTGAAGAGACAGCATAAACAAACCATGACATGCTGATGCTTCTGGCCGAGATGACTCAATACTGTTAATTTGCTAATTCACTCCAAATTAATCTCAATTCAGTGTCGTGCCAACAAAATCCCAAAGGATTTCTGTAGAAGCTAACCAGATGGTTCTCAAGGCCATAGGTCATTCTCAAGAATACTAAGAACGCTCAGAAGAAAAAAGAATGAGTGGGAGATACGTCTTATCAGAACTCAAAACATACTATAAAATCATAGTGAAAAAAAGAGTGATATAACTATAAATAACTATGTGAATGGAATATTTTAAATATATTTTATTGATTTTCCACAGAGAGGAAGGGAGAGGGATAAAGAGCTAGAAACATCGATCAGCTGCCTCCTGCACGCCTCATACTGGGGATATACCCACAACCAAGGTACATGCCCTTGACCAGAATCGAACCTGCGACCTTTCAGTCCACAGAGCCAAACCGGTTTCGGATGAATGGAATATTTTAAAATCCAGAAATCAATTCAAGTGCTATCTGTAGGAATTTTAGTTCATGATAAAGATATAATTTCAAATATGCGAGAGAAGAATGTACCATCAATTAATATTCAGAGAACTGAATATCCATAAAATTAGATCACCTATACCACACTGTTATAAAACTGAAGTTACAGGGAAAAGGTAAAACCTAATTTTTAAAAAGTCATAGAAAAACAATTTAAACTTTTTTAAATTGGGAAGGCAGTGGGTTTCATCAAGACACAAGAAAAAAAAGGTCTACAAACAGAAAAACTGACCAGTTTACTCACAAAATCTAGAAGACTGCCCTACGACTTAAGACAACAAAAAGTCAAAATTAGCCAAAACGCAAGCAACGGTTGGAGAAAAATATTCACACTATAATTTGTAAATGAATAGTGTCCAGGAAAATAACTGTAGAATAAGAAAATGAAAATCCAACCCTAGCCAGTTTTGCTCAGTGGACACAGCATCAACCTACAGATTGAAGGGTCCCAGGTTTGATTCTGGCCAAGGGCACTGGCCTGGGTTGCAGGCTCGATCCCCAGTAGGGGGAATACAGGAGGCAGCCTGATCAGTGATTCTCCCTCATCATTGATGTTTCTAGCTCTCTATCTTTTTCCCTTCCTCTCTGAAATCAATAAAAATGTTAATAAAAAAAAAAAGAAAGAAAGAAATTCCAGTAGGAAAAAAAGATAAACAGATATTTTACAGAAGGGAAAAAAATGGCCAAAAAATGTTCAACCAAACTAACAACCTAGAAAATGAAACTTAAAACAGTGAAATACTCTTGCCAGAAGATTATGAAATATTTATAAATGAACGTTGACAGGATATAGAGAAATGGGGTACTTCCAGATCTTTAAGAACATTCGCAATATCTGTCATCCGGACAGAAGGGACTTGGTGAAAAATCATGTAACTCGGAAGAGACGCGGGTAGATCGATCGTTGAGGAAAACAAAGGAGTCTGTTTTTAGCTTCGGAATAATAAAGTCAAAACTGAGCACTTAACTGTAAGCCAGCTACTATTCTGAGAACTTCTACCTATACTAGTACAAGCTTATCTCAGTCTCACAAGCACTTACAAGATAAGTTACTGTCATCACGCCCATTGTAGAGATAAGAAAGTAGTCAATTAGCCCTAGGTGATTTGGCTCAGTGGATAGATTATCAGCCTGTGGACTGAAGAGTCCTGGGGTTTGAGTCCGGTCAAGGGCACTATCTTGGTTGCAGGCTCCATCCTGGTCTCTCACCAGAACAGGCCCATTCAGGAGGCAACCAAATGATATGTCTCACATCGATGTTTCTCTCTCCATCTCTCCCCCTCCCTTCTACTCTCTCTAAAAATCAATGGAGCCGAAACCGGTTTGGCTCAATGGATAGAGTGTCGGCCTGTGGACTGAAGGGTCCCAGGCTGGATTCCGGTCAAGGGCATGTATCTTGATTGTGGGCACATCCCCAGTGGGGGGGGTGCAGGAGGCGGCTGATTAATGTTTGTAACTCTCCCTCTCCCTTCCTCTCTGTAAAAAAATCAATAAAATATATATTTTTTAAATTTTTAATAAAAGAAACGTCTCCACACAGTGCCAAATGTCCTCGGGGGGTCAAAGGCGCCTTCAGGGGAGAACCGGAGTTACAGTAACACAGCCAGTGAGAGACGCCCGCATCCACCTGCATGCGCCGCCCCTCTGCTCTGCTCTTCCCTGATGTCACCCGCTGTGACTCCTGGGACCCTGAAGGGCTTTCCTCTGTCCCTGTCCCCCAAAATGGCAGCGCTAGGCCACTAGCGAGCTAGGGCCAGAGACCCAAACGGAGTTCCCACCCACTCCCCTGCTCATCCATCTTACTTCTTCTGCGTCCTCTACTTAAGCCACAATGCAGTTCGGCCTGGGATCTCCATGACCCACGTTCTCACCTGGTTCCAGGTATAAAGTCCACAAGGGCCGCCAATGCTGCCGAAACCCCTCCCACCTGGCTCCTGCCGATCTCTCAAAGCTTTCTCCCTGGTCTTCCCTTCTCCCGGATGTCCTGGACCTCGCCCACTCTGGACACACAGCCCACCTTTGGGCCTCCTTGTCCATGTCGCCTAGGACAGTGGTCGGCAAACTGCGGCTCGAGAGCCACATGCAGCTCTCTGGCCCCTTGTGTGTGTGGCTCTTCCACAAAATACCACGGCCTGGGCGAGTCTATTTTGAAGAAGTGGCGTTAGGTTTCAGTTTGTTTTTGTTTGGTTTTGAAATATATTTTATTGATTTTTTTACAGAGAGGAAGGGAGAAGGATAGAGAATTAGAAACAGCGATGAGAGAGAAACATAGATCAGCCGCCTCCTGCACGCCCCCTACTGGGGATGTGCCCACAACCAAGGTACATGCCCTTGATAGGAATCGAACCTGGGACCGTTCAGTCCGCAGGCCGATGCTCTATCCACTGAGCCAAACTGGTTTCGGCTAGAAGAGGTTTAAGTGTAAAAAATGTGGCTCTCAAAAGAAATTTCAAAACGTGGTCCTGTTGATATTTGGCTCTGGTGACGAATGAGTTTGCCAACCACTGGCCTCGGACTTCTTGATAATTCCCTGTCCCTCTTCAGCTGCACAGCCCCAGCTAAGATTGAAATCCAAGGCAGTCCTCCTTGACGGGAAGGGGACCTGGGGTGTCATACTCTTCAGATTATTAAAGCACCAACAATTTCATCAGGATATGCACGTCACTGCTCAGCAGGTCTTAGTTCTTGCCAAGGTATTAAACCCCAACTTTAAAAAAAAATTTTTTTTTTAATTGATTTCAGAGAGGAAGGGAGAGGGAGAGAGAGAAACATCAAGGATGAGAGAGAATCATTGACCGGCTGCCTCTTGCACGGCCCCTACTGGGGATCGAGCCTGAAACCCCAGACATGTGCCCTGCCTGGGAATCGAACTGTGACCTCCTGGTTCATAGGTTCCTGCTCAACCACTGAGCCACGCCAGTCGGGCCCAGCTGTTTATCTAAAAAAAAAGAAGGAAGGGTATAAAATCCAAGCCACAATTTCTCCAAAACCGTTTTGGCTCAGTGGATAGAGCGTTGGCCTGCGGACTGAAGGGTCCCAGGTTGGATTCCGGTCAAGGACATGTACCTTGGTTGTGGGCACATCCCCAGTAGGGGGGCGTGCAGGAGGCAGCTGGTCGATGTCTCTCTCTCATCGATGTTTCTGACTTTCTATCCCTCTCCCCTCCTCTCTGTAAAAAATCAATAAAACATATTTAAAAAAAAAACACAATTTCTCGTTTCTGTTGTCCATTGGTTACCTTTCTGTCAGGGTCGATGCAGGTCGTGTATTCGAACTGGCACTGGCCCAGCCACTGCTTCATCAGCACCACATCCCGCTCGGCGCCCGGCCGGTTCTTCTTCACGCACATGAGGAAAGCGTTCCGTCGGCCCCTCAGGTCGTAACAGTCCTGTTTTCCAGCAAAGCCGAGAAACCGTATTTAGACCAAACCCACACTCCGAAAGCCACACACCCCACGGCAGGCTGGCCCCTCAACAGCGAGGGCTGGGACTGCGCCGGTCCGTGGAAAACCCCGGGGTGAGGGGACCCGCAGTTCCAACCTGTGCTGTTCCAGGGTCAATGGTACATGAAGCGAGGAGTTTCTTCTGGGATTAATGGTGAGGCTTCCTGGTTCATATACAGTGGTACCTCGAGATATGAATTTAATTCGTTCGTAACCTTGAGGCGTGGGAAACGATGAGACGCTCGAGTTGAGTTGCGGTAAACTGGTGGGTCGTGTGCAGCCGGCCGATCCACGAGATGACTCCTATCTCAAATGTTGCTCGTATTTCAGAGCAAAAATCGCTCATATCTCAAAAATCTCGTATGTTAGGGCACTTGTATCTCGAGGTACCACTGTATATATTTTCTCTTGATTTGTTACAGAGAGGAATGGAGAGGGATAGAGAGTTAGAAACATCGATGAGAGAGAAACATCCATCAGCTGCCTCCTGCACGCTCCCCACTGGGGATGTGCCCGCAACCAGGATACATGCCCTTGACCGGAATCGAACCCGGGACTCCTCAGTCCGAAGGCCGACGCTCTATCCACTGAGCCAAACTGGTTTCGGCAAGGCTTCCTGGTTCAGATCAGTGATGGCCTCTCTATTACCAGTTCTGGGGGGAGGTGTGCCTTGATTTATAATTCGTTCCAGTACCTTTCTCAGACCTGGACTAGTAGCCCACGCTCAGGAAATCCCTGGATACCACCAGAGCTGCCAATTCAGGAAGCAGGACAGACAGAGGGAAGTGGTCAATGGCCACACAGGGGTGCAGTCATTAAAATCCAGAACGTGGGACATTTTCCAGGACAAACAACCTGGTTTCTTTAACCAGAAAAAGGTTAAAGAAGGAAGACGTTTTTTGTGTTGGTGTTTGTTTTTTAAATCCTCACCCGAGGATATTTTTCCATTGATTTTTAGAGAGAGTGGAAGGGAGAGGGAAAGATAGAGAGAAATATCGATGTGAGAGAAACACACTAATTGGTTGCCTCCTGCACTCTGCACAGGCCCCAACTAGGGCCCGGGCAGGAAGGAGCCCGCAACCGAAGTACTCAGTGCCCTTTACCAGAATCCAACCTGGGACCCTTTATCTGGGTTCAATGCTCTGTCCACTGAGCAAAAATGGCCAGGGCAGGAAGAAGTCTTAAGAGACAAATCAGTTAAATGTAGTTGCATAGACCAGAGTTCTGGTTCGGACAAACCAACTTTAAAAGACATAGGAGCCTAAACCGGTGTGGCTCAGTGGATAGAGTGTCAGCCTGCAGACTGAAAGGTCCCAGGTTTGATTCCAGCCAAGGGCATGTACCTTGGTTGCAGGCACATCTTCAATGGGGAGCATGCAAGAGGCAACTGATCGATGTCTCTCTCTCATCAATGTTTCTGACTCTCTATCCCTCTCCCTTCCTCTCTGTAAAAAAAAATCAATAAAATCTTTTTTTTTAAAAAAAAGACAGGAATCAGTCAAGGATATCTGAACGGCTTTGTTTTTGGTAGGAATAGGGAATGAGGGTTCTGTTTTGAAGAAAAGCTTTCTCAGAGATACATACTAAAATAAAGCATATGTAGATGACAGTGATAAGATATCTGGGTTTGCTTTAAAATAATGGGGAGGGGGAACAGATAAAACAGGACTGGCCATTATGTTGCTAATTGCTGAAGCAGGGTAAGTATGCCTGCCTGAGGTTTGGAGGAGCCATCTTTCCAATCTCTTTACTTTATCAGACGTTTAAAATATCCATAATCAAACTCAAACAATAATTAAAAAACAAAACAAAAACCTAAGCCGAAACCGATTTGGCTCAGTGGATAGAGCGTCCACGCCTGCGGACTGAAAGGTCGTGGATTTGATTCTGGTCAAGGGCATGTATCCTGGTTGCCGGCACATCCCGAGTAGGAATTGTGCAGGAGGTGGCTGATCAATGTCTCTCTCTCATCGATGTTTCTAACTCTCTATCCCTCTCCCTTCTCCTTAAAAAAAAATCAATAAAATATATTTTTTTTAAAAAAGATTTTTTTAAAAAAAGCCTAAGGCCCTGCAAACAGTGTTTTTCTCTCCAGGGTCACTTTCTTTGACTCATAAAACAGAGAGAGCAGCTGTGGTTTCCACGGCTGGAACGTTCTCACAGGAAGCAGGGAGATCTGACCGCTGGAGATAAGCAGGCAGGTGGTGAGTCATCTCTAACCCTGCAGGAGCCGCAGCCACAGAGTTCAAGGGCAGGCCCAAGGCCAGCTTTACTGACCAGCGGGCGGCGTGGGAACGAGGAGGGCGATACTTACCAAGTCGCCGTCCACACAGTCGTAGCTTCTCTTCAGGGTTTTTCTTGGGATCACTGAATGGATTTTCCCGGAGAGAGAACAGAAAAAGAGCATTATTATTATTATTATTATTATTATTATTATTATTATTATTTCTTTGGAATCAAGCTCTTCCCAAGCATTCCAATGGCCTCTTACGTTGTTGGGACCAGCAGGTTCCCATCACATTTTATTTCTTTAATTTTTTAAATAAATCTTATTGATTTTTTTTTTACAGAGAGGAAGGGAGAGAGATAGAGAGTTAGAAACATCAATGAGAGAGAGAGAGACATCATCAGCTGCCTCCTGCACACCCTCCATTGGGGATGTGCCCGCAACCAAGGTCCATGCCCTTGACCGGAATGGAACCTGGGACCTTTCAGTCTGCAGGCTGATGCTCTATCCACGGAGCCACACCGGTTTCGGCCGATCACATTTTAGAACTGGTTCCTTGGATGAGGAATGCCCCCGAGCCCCCTGAGGCTAGAAACCTCAGACAGAACTCCCTCAGGCCCCGGTGAAGTTCAGGGGCAGGGAGACCCCGGCCAGAGGTGAAAAGGACAAGGACTAAAGGATATCAGGCACAGGCACTTCCTGAGGAGGGGACCATGCCAGCAATCAAGGGAAGATGGAGTAAAGGAAATGGTCATTAAACGGCATCAAAGACTAACGGCAGGGACCATGGAGCGCTGGGCAGAGGCAGCAAACCAAGGGGGAACCAAAGGTCAGTGGGACCGGCGTCCCGCCCACCGGCCTTGTTTCTTGGCAACTACAGTTCTCATCCGCTGCCAACGTGCAAAACTCAGCAACGGCTCCGGACCTCAAACTCACCCAGGTCCTCTGCAGGCTGAGGCGCGGACCATGGACAGTGCATGTTAGTGTCCACCTCAAAGCCTCCCATTTAAGTACTGACCTGCCTCTCCCTCCCTCCCCCGGCCTCTCTCCCTCTCTCTCTTCACTCATATATCATACACACATACACTTATTCCATTGGGGGGTGGAGGGACTAACCCCCCTCAACCCGTTTTCCTGCTGCATGTCTTGATCCTATACCCCAGTGGTTCCCAACCTTCCTAAGGCCGGGACCCTTTCATACAGTTCCCCATGTTGTGGTGACCCCCAACCATAAAATTATTTCCGTTGCTACTTCCTAACAGTAATTTTGCTAACTGTTGTGAATCGTCATGTAAATATCTGTGTTTTCTGATGGTCTTAGGCAACCCCTGTGATGGGGTCGATGGACCCCCAAAGGGGTCGCGACCCACAGGTTGAGAACCACTGCTATACCCCATCTCCCCAGATTCATGGCAAGGAGCTAACGATGCACCAGGAGGCCAAGACCCCCTTCCCCCCCAACAGCCACTGGAGACACAGCCCAGAGGATCCCCACCGGGGGCTGCTCCCCTAAAGACCTCCCACTTGGAGGACCGTGTTCAAAATGCAGCTCCAGCCCAGACCGGTGTGGCTCAGTGGACAGAGCTTCAGCTTGCAGACTGAAAGGTCCCAGGTTTGATTCCCGTCAAGGCCATGTACCTTGCTTGCAGGCACATCCCCACTGTGGGGCGTGCAGGAGGCGGCTGATCGATGTCTCTCTCTCATTGATGTTTCTCACTCTCTATCCCTCTCTCTCCCTTCCTCTCTGTAAAAAAACAATAAAATATATATATATTTTTTAAAAATGCAGCTTGGGCCTGCGGGGTCCACCTGAGCTCGGAGCCCGGCCCAAAACGCGGGAGCAGGTCCTGACGGCTATTCTCCCACTGCATCCGGGGATTCCTAGCCTGGCAACGGTGCCTATCCTGCACATGCACCCCCAAACCCCATCCCCCATCCCCTCCCTTGCTCCCCTTACCTTTCCCCCTCCCCCACTCCACCTGCGCGCCGCAGGTTCGATTCCTCCCTCGACGCTCACACCCTCCCGGCTCAGACACCCCACCCCCCGCTTCCAGCCTCGGATCGGGGCGCGGAGGGGCCCCTGGGGACCGGCCTGGGAACCCCCGGACGGGCCCGGGCGCGCGCTCACCGGGGCGGCCGGCGGGCTCGCTCTGCCAGCGCGGCAGCAGGTCGGTGCGCGGCAGCTGGCGCAGGACCTTGACGAGGACGCGCGGCGCGGCCCACGGGTGGTAGTGCTTGGCCAGCAGGCGCGCCAGCCCCCCGGTGCTGCCGCCCTCCAGCTCCAGCTTCAGCGGCGTCACGCGCGGCTCCTCGTCCACCTGCGGGAGGATGGCGCGGAAGTGGCGCAGCTCCTGCGGGGACAGCACCTCCAGCGTCTCCTGCAGGCGGCTCCGCAGCTCCTCCCAGGCCTGCGGGGGCGCCCCGTGCGCCGGGAGGCCCTCGGGGCCCGCGAGGCGGCCGCCTTCGAGGCTCCCCTCCATCTTCGCCCCGCGGATCCGCAGCCTCCGCAGCCCCCGCGGCCGGGCCAATCCCAGGCGCCGTGGGCCCCGCGCGCCGCGCACGCCGCCAGTCGCTCCGCTTTGTTTTGAAAAGACGGGGCGGGGCCGCGGCCCGTGCGGCGGCCGCCAGCCAATGGCGGTGCGCGCCACGCCCCCGCCCCCGCGGCCACGCCCCCGCCCGGAGCCACGCCCCCTCGCCCCAGCTC
>PVJN01037114.1:0-21114 GCA_004026805.1 Lasiurus borealis | reverse complement strand
CCTGAGGGGTGAGGCAGGAGTATTTTTCTTGCTGAACATGGGGAGGTGTGGCAGGGGGCAGGGAAAGAGGAGGAGGAAAGGGTGCAGCTGAGGGAGGACGGGGGCGGGGGTAACATCACAGAAACACCGAGCACCACAAACAGCGTTGGAACCTGGACTGCGGGAAAGCTGCTTCTAGAGAGGTTCTCGGAGGTGGAGCAGGGCGTGATCCCTAAGTGTGGAAGCGGACTCTCGGAGCTGTTGACAGAGGGGAGCTCTAGAAAAATTCCTTATTGAGCACCAGAAGGAGTTGGCAGCCTGGTGTGGTGCCCAGGGGGATCTGGGGCAGGTCCCCGTGTGTGTGTGTGTGTGTGTGTGTGTGTGTGTGTGTGTGAGTGAGTGACGGTCAGCCGTGAGGCCGGGCCCCTGAAGGGCTCTCACTTAAGCTTGGGTCACTGTAGGCCCCAGAGGATGGCGTGGGTGGGGGAGGGAGGGGACACCGATGTGCACCCCGTCTTCGGGACAGCGCTGTGACCACCCGGCTCCCTGTATGTTCAGGACCCAGAGCCGGCAGAGCCTTGGGTGGTGGGAGAGGGGAAGCACTTGCATTTATCTGTTCAATGAGCTGGTGGACAGAGCACCTGCTCCTGGTCCACCAGCCATGAGGGCACCCAGGGTCAAACAGGGGGGGGCCATGCTCCACTACTGGGTCATGAAATCAATTGAGTAAGAGACCGAGATGCTCATCTTAAAAATGAAACGCCATGGAGCAGAGCAGACACCCTCTGGGATCATCCTATGTCCATATGCGTTAGGGTAAGTATTCATTCACGAACCTTTCGCTCCATATATATGTGCATTTGTTTTTGTTTCAAATGCATGTCTTCCATATGTGTATAATGTCTATGTTCCTCTCTGTATGGAGAAGTACATTCTTCACAAATCAACCCTCCAGCAGGCAACATCTGCAGAGACTGCAGACAAAACAACAGAAACAACACCCTGAGGACCCTGGAGAATAAAGGCAGGTGGGTTTTGGAGTAACATCAAAACCTGGAAAAAATCAATCCCATTTGGGTGGCTTTGGCCTAAGTGCAGCCCCATTGGTGGTGGGGGCGCAAGGTGGTCCCTCCCGGTTCGAGTCCCCTGGTCCTTCTGGACGAGGAGAAGGGGCCTTGGACAACCAGGACAGCTGGAGGGTGGGGAGGAGCCTCGCTCAGAAAGGAGTCAGCCAGGGAGGAAGAACCTCACACTTTGGGCACCCCAAGTGTCACACAGTTCGAAGTTCGGGTCTAACAAGTGAGTTGTTCACTAAAACGAACCATCAACACACTTCAAAACAGTGTCGCCGAATCCAGGTGGCACAACAGAACGCTCACCATGTCCAGGACATGATTCAAAATCCCTCAACACAATAACATGCAACCCATTCTCAAGAGAAAGCCAATCAACAGATATCCCGCTAAGATGGTCTAGATATTGAAATTATTACATAAGAACATTAACCCGGCTGAAGTGGCTCAGTGGTTGAGTGTCAACCCGTGAACCAGGATTCTTTCTTTCCCTCTCTCTTCCTCACTCTGAAAAATCAATAAAAACATTTTTAAAAAAGAACTCTATAGCAGCTATTAAAACATTTGAAGAACTTTATTTTTTTAATATGTTTTATTGATTTTTTACAGAGAGGAAGGGAGAGGGATAGAGAGTTAGAAACATCTATGAGAGAGAGACATCGATCAGCTGCCTCCTGCACACCTCCTAGTGGGGATGTGCCTGCAACCAAGGTACATGCCCTTGACCAGAATCGAACCTGGGACCTTTCGGCCTGCAGGCTGATGCTCTATCCATTGAGCCAAACCGGTTAGGGCTAAAGCAACTATACTCGGTGAAGTAAAGAAAAAAATGTGTCTATATAAAGAATAGGACATCTCAGTCAATAAATGTAAAACATAAAAATGAACTGATCAGCTGAAACCGGTTTGGCTCAGTGGATAGAGCGTCGGCCTGCGGACTGGAAGGTCCCACGTTCGATTCCGGTCAGGGGCACATAGCTTGATTACGGGCACTTCCCCACTGGGGGTTGTGCAGGAGGCGGCTGATTGATGTCTCTCTCTCATTGATGTTTCTGACTCTCTATCTCTCTCTCCCTTCCTCTCTGTAAAAAAATCAATAAAATATATTTTTTAAAAATGAACTGATCAGCAGTATTACTCATAATAACCAAAAAAGGAGAAATGATCCAAATGTCCAGCAACTAATGAGTGAGTAAACAAAATAGTGTGTATTCCTATAACAGCACATTATTCAGCCATAAAAAGGAATAAAGTGCTGACACATGCTATAACCTGCATGAACCTGGAAAACATGATGTTAAGTGAAAGAAGCCAGCCACAAAACACCCCACACTGGATGATCCCATTAGCAGAAAATTTCCAGAGTAGGAAACCCTGTAAAGACAAAGGGTAGATTAGTGGTTGCCAGGGAAGGGGAAATGAGGAATGATTGCTAATGGGTATTGGATTTCTTTTGGGAGCAATGAAATGTTTTCGAATTATATAGTGGAGATTATTGCACAACTTTGCGAACATACTAAAAACCACTGAGTCACACACTTTAAATGACAAATAAAACATTTAGGACTGGAAACCACATTATCTAAAGTAAAATAAAAAATTCACTGGATGAACTCAGAATGACAATGGAAATGATTGGGGGTGGGGTGGGAATTAGTAAACTTGAAGAGAGATGAATAAAAAGTTTGAGAGAGAGAGAGAGAGGAGATGGAATAGAATTAACAAAGCCTTGGGGACATGTAAAACAACCCAGAAGCTTAAAAGTGCCAGAAGAGAAAAAAAGAGAAAATGAGACAAGGAAAAGTATTTAAAGGAATACTAGCTGAAAACTTTCCACATTTGGAGAATAACATAAATCATAGTTCCCAGAAGCTCAGCAAAATCTGAGTGAGATAAATGGAGAAAGCTATGCCTTAGGCACATCCTAGTCAAACTGCTGAAAAACAAAGATAAAGACAAAAATCTTTAGAACGGACAGAAAAATCATACACCACATGCAGGAGATCCATGATTTGAATGGCTGTGGGCACCTCATCAGAAACCATGGAGGTCAGAATATAGGGTAACAAAGTATCTGAAAGAAGAAATATTGTCAACTCAGAATTCTATAGCCAACAAAATTACCTCTCAAGAATGAAAATGAGCCAGGAGGTGTGGCAAGATGGTTGAGTGTCATGAACCAGGAAGTCATGGTTTGATTCCTGATCAGGGCACATGCCTGGATTTCAAGCTGGATCCCTAGTAGGGGGCGTGCAGGAGGCAGCTGATCAATAATTCTCTCTCATCATTGATGTTTCTTTCTCTCTCGCCTTCTCCTGTCCTCTCTATGAAATCAATAAAAACATTTTAAAAAAAAAAACATTTTTTTAAGGAATAAAGATGAATTAAAGACATTTTCAAATAAAGGAATTTCTCATCCCAGACATGTCCTATAGGAAATGCTGAAGGAAGTTCTTCAGGCTGAATGGAAATGATGTGGAGAGAAACTCAGGTCTTCATGAATGAATGAATGAAAGCCACAAAAAATAGTAAGCAGTATTTGCGAAAATATAAAATCTTTTTTATTTGAAAAATTATTTAAAAAATTACCTGTGACTGTTTGAAGCAATAACTATCACACTTTTTTATGGGTCGAGGGTGGTGGAAATTAGGATAAATGGACCTACATGGTTGCAAAGTTCCTACATTTTTAAAAATATATATTTTATTGATTTTTTTTTACAGAGAGGAAAGGAGAGGGATAGAGAGTTAGAAACATTGATGAGAAAGACATCGATCAGTTGCCTCCTGTGCGCCCCCTACTGGGGATGTGCCCACAACCACGGTGCATGCCCTTGACCAGAATCGAACCTGGGACCCTTGAGTCCACAGGCGAACGCTCTATCCACTGAGCCAACCGGTTTCGGCTAAAGTTCCTACGTTTTATGAAAAGTAGTGTCATAGTAACTTTAAGAAAACAGTGAAAATTAAGATGTATAATCCCTAGAACAAGCACTGAAAAGGCAATATAAAGAGGTATGGCTGAAGAGTCAATTGGCAAATGAACAGAATCCCCCATAAAGGGCAGGAAAGGGGAACAGAGAAATTGAAAACAGAGGTGATGCACAGGAAATAAATAATAAAATTATTATAGACCCGGATTCAGTGCAGCCATGATTACATCAAATGTTAATGGGCAACATAAATACTCTGATTAGAAGGCAGAGATTTCAGAATAGAAAAAGCAGGTAAGATACTATGATATGCTGCCCTCAAAGACCCGCTTTAAATATAAAGATGTAAGTGGACTGAAAGCAAACAGGTAATAACAAATGATGTAACCTGCAAACAGTAAATATGACAAGGTTAGAGTGAATATATTAATACGAGAGGCCCGATGCATGAAGATTCATGAAAGAATGAGCCTTTCTTCCCCTGGCTGCCGGCAGCACCTTCCCATGCTGCCCAGAGGCCCAGAGCAGCTGGGTCGGTACAGAATGCCTGCATCAAGCATCCTGCCCCGCCCCTAGCCACTTGGCACCTGCATATGCAAATTAACCCCCTAGCTTTGTTGGGTTAATTTGCATACTCACTCCTGATTGGCTGGTGGGTGTTGCAAAGCTACGGTCAATTTGCATCTTACTCTTTTATTAGTGTAGATCAGGTAAAATGGACTGCAGAACAAAGAATAGCTACTAGAACTACAGAGGGATATTTTATAATGATTAAAAGATCAATGCATCAGGAAGCAATAACAATAGTAAATGTAGATGTGCCATATAACAGAGCCTCAACATATACAGAGCAAAAATTGGCAGCTTTAAAGGGGAGAAATAGACAATTCCACAATCACACTCTACTCTCAAGAGATTTGAAGAACAGTTAAACAAACAAACAAACAAACAAACAAAAAATCAGTTACGACAGAGTATCTTGACCTACTTGATATTTATACGTACGGGTTATAACGCAAAACATTTTTTTATTGTGACTCATTTCTGAATAAGGTGTGGTACTACTCTTCCAGGGCAAACACAGAGGACTGAATCAAAAACTCTATAAAATTCAACATTTCACCAAAACCGGTTTGGCTCAGTGGATAGAGCATCAGTCTGCGGACTGAAAGGTCTCAGGTTCAATTCTGGTCAAGGGCATGTTCCTTGGTTGCGGGCACATCCCCAGTAGGGGGCGTGCAGGAAGCAGCTGATCGATGTCTCTCTCTCATCAATGTTTCTAACTCTCTATCCCTTTCCCTTCCTCTCTGTAAAAAATCAATAAAATATATTTTTAAACAAATCAACATTTGGTGGGTGAGGCAGGTGATTCTAATATGAATGGAAATTGCTGTAAAAAAGAGAAGGGATTAATGTTTATTGAGCATCTATTATGCGCCAGACCCTGTGTTCAACCCGTGAAACAGTTAAATAATTCTTGTTACTTGGACAGGTGGTATTATCACTCCTGTTTTTTATTTTTTTTAAATATATATTTTATTGATTTTTTACAGAGAGAACGGAGAGGGATAGAGAGTTAGAAACATCGATGAGAGCTGAGACCGGTTTGGCTCAGTGGATAGAGTGTTGGCCTGTGGACTGAAGGGTCCCAGGTTCGATTCCGGTCGGAGGCATATACCTTGGTTGCGGTCACGTCCCTGATGGGGGGCGTGCAGGAGGCAGCTGATCGATGTTTCTCTCTCATCGATGTTTCTAGCTCTCTATCCCTCTCCCTTCCTCTCTGTAAAAAATGAATAAAATATATTAAAAAAAAAAAAGAAAAGAAACATTGATGAGAGAGACATCGATCAGCTGCCTCCTGCACGCCCCCTACTGGAAATATGCCTGCCACCAAGGTACATGCCCTTGACCAGAATCCAACCCGGGTCCTTTCAGTCCGTGAGCCGACTCTCTATCCACTGAGCCGCACCGGTTTCGGCAGTTTTCCCTCCATTGAACTGGAGGGTCCCCGGGGGCATTTCCTGAGGAAACCGGGCCCCAAAGGCAGGTCTGTCCAGAGGACATCACGGCTCCTGTCCAAATGCTGAAGCACATACGGCCTGTCCCCGGTCCAGACGCATCCCCTGACTGAAGGATGGATGGGCAGGGGAGGAGACGTGCACACCATTCGCATCCCACCCCCTCGATGGGAGACCCCAGCAGACATGACATCACACGGACCGCCGTAACCCAGGAGCTGTGCTCCAGGCCTGGCTGGTGAGAGAGAGCAGCCCCGGAGCGAGAGAGGCACCGGGCGGTCTTCCCGCTGCCAGAGGCCGCTGTGACGGGGGCAAGGGCCAGCACTGAGCCCTGAAGATGAGCTCGTGGAACCCGAGGGCGCCCCACCTTCCAAGGGGCCACTCCGCAGGTGTTCCCGCCCGTACCTACACCCGCCTCTGCCTCGGCCTCGGCCCCGGGCCAGAGCCCTGCCCTGGACGACGGCACTGTCCTTGGCATCTCGGAGCCAGTTCTTTCCCCAGGAGGACCTGCCCACAGAGCAGACCTTGCTGTCTGCGCGCTGACACCGCCCGGCACCCCAAGGGCCCAGCGTGCTGCCAGCTCCAGCCCGGCTGCCTGCCGTGCCAGGGTGATGCCTCCTGCCCCCCCTCTGCTTCCCAGGCAAGTCCCGGGCCAATGGGAGTCTCCAGCGGCCGGCGGGGTGCGGGGAGGAGCAAGGCTCCCCTCGACGGAGGAGGGTCTGCAGGCCTTGGCTGTCTTAACTCCACGTCCAAACCACGAACCAGTGCCGGGGGTGGTCTCTGGGGGCCCCCACACCACTGACAAAATGACCTCAGCAGCAACGGGTGGTCTTTCAAAGGCATTTCTAAGTCCCTCCCCCTGAACCAGCCTTCCGGTGTGTGTGGGCACCGTGGGAGGGAGTGCGGGTTCTCTGTGTGCCCGCCAGCCAGGGCCGTGCTAGGTGGTCCTTCCTGGCCCGGGCCCGGCTGACGTCTCTGCGCCTCCTCCTGGGTCTGCACTCCAGCCCCACGGAATGACGGGGCTCCCTGCACGGCGTGGAGCTCCGTCTGCGAGGGGGTCCTCCACCCTCCAGCTCGGACCTCACACCGGGACCCCGGGGGACCGCTCCCCGAAAGGAACTCTCCTTCCCTCCTGCGTGTCCCCTCTGCCCTCGGAGCATCTCGCTGCACGTGGGCCGTGCGATGACCGCCCTTCTCCCGCTCCGAGGCGCCCTCTGCTTCCGGAGGTCACCGAGACAAGGTTCCAAGGGCATCTTCCTGGGGTGCCCCTGAGAGTCAGGGTGCTTCTCTCTGTCCCTCACCCCCAGGAAACCCCAGGCGGGCCTCAGAATCAGGTGACCGGGGCCCCTCCCCGCCTGCATGATCTAGGTGACCTCGCAGCCTGGACCCCGCAAATATTGGCTGGATTCACATTTGCGTTCAAGAGCCCCTGGAGGCCTGTTCCGAACGAACTACCCTGTTTCCCCGAAAATAAGACAGTGTCTTCTATTAATGTTTGCTCCCAAAGAGGCTCTAGGTCTTATGTTCAGGGGATGTCTTATTTTTCCACGAAGAAGAAGACGGTGCACATTGATGAACAACAATAAAAAAAAGGAAATGTATGACCTGTCTACGGTACAGTCGTCGTTGTCATCACCAACCAGCTCATTGATGGGCCGCAGCGCAGCCGGAGCTGTTCAGGCGAGGTCTCTTTAAATCGGGAGTCAGACGCCTGACGGTCGCTTCGGGGGCCTTCTATTCCGGGGAGGCCTGATGATCGGGGAGGTCTTATTTTCAGAGGGATGCCTTCTATGACAGTGAGAGGCAAAACTGGAAGTAGGTCTTATTTTCGGGGGATGTCTGACTTTCGGGGAAGCAGGGTAATAGCTGGGCAACGAGGAGAGTTTGGGACAAATCCAAAGCACCTCGCCCCTGACTAAGGGGCGGGGCCATTGTTTTCTGTGTGTGGTTTGTTTTTTTGTGTGTTTTTTTTTTCTTTGAAAGGGGAAGAGGTTTTACAGTTTGAAAACATCTTGCAGCTTCTCCATCGGGTCCACAGAGACTCCCAATTCCCACCATCCCTCTCCTCTCACAGAGAAAGGACCGGAGGCTCGCGGAAGTAGAGTCTTGCCCGCGGTCAACAGGTAGAAAGCGCCAGAACCAGCTAGAAAGTGCCGGAGCCAGGACCCGCCGCCCACCGTCTCGCTCCCTGGTCCCCGGCCGCTCGGAGAGTAAACGCAGCCTCGTGGGACCCCGCTCGTCCCTGTGAAATACGAACACGCCACCCCCAGACACGAGAGACACCCCCCCCCACCCCCGCCTTCCTCAGAAGCAGCGGTTCTCAACCTGTGGGTCGTGACCTGTTTTCTGATGGTCTCAGGCTCTACCGCAGTGACCCCCAGGTTGAGAACCACTAGCAGGGTCGCCTAAGACCATCCGAAAACACAGATATTTACATGACGATGCACCACCACACGAGGAGCTGTATTAAAGGGTCGCGGCATCAGAAGGGTTGAGAACCGCTGCTCAGAAGTCTGGCCTCCGTTTTCTGTGAAATCAGAAGAAACCCTGGAGTTTTTCAGGGCGCCTGCCGCTCACGCAGTCGCCATGGTGATGGGAAAATATTATGGGGGGAAGGAATGATGACGGGACTGTGAGTCAGCAGAACCGGCAAAGGGACCTTTGGGAAACTGTGAGTCCCGGCGGACTTGCCGCATTTTCCACGCGGGCAGCCCGCGATGATGGATGGCGCGTCGCTCCCCACCGAGGCTCCGCGGCCAGCCCCGCTCCCTCGGCGGCCGGCCCTCGGTCTCCCTGCCAACCCCGCCCTCCGCTCCGCTCGGGAAAGAGCCGGGCCATTTATGAGCATGATCGCTGCTTGGCAACCCCGGCTGGTGGATATCTGCTGGCTCTGCTCGATTTCCAACATTTTCCTTGCCAAGTGGAACAAATGACCGGTGCGGACTCTGGTGGAGACGCGGCCTGCGTCCTGCCCGCCCCACACCGGATTCCAGGGGCCGGTCTCTGAGGGGAGAAGGGGGGAGCTCTGCATCCAGCACCAGGTCCTGCTACACAGTAGAATGGGAGGCCTGGTTTCTCCTGTTATTGTTGGCGAGTTTCCCTAGAAGGTTAGTGAATCCAGGTGTGATAAAAAACAAAAATAGTGATTGTGTTCCTCAGAGAAGCACAACACGCACCACAGACACGGCGTCACCGTGGGACCCGGCACTCCCACTTCTGGCCAAACCCTCAAAGCGAGGGAAAGCGGGTGGGGGGGTGTGGAGGGTGGCTCGGGCAGATCTCTGCACAGCCCGTGGTCATAGCAACGTTCTCTGCGGCCGCCAAAACGTGCAAACAGACCGAGTGTCCCTGGACAGCCGACGCATCAACAAAACGTGGTGCGGCCACACCGTGGAATGCTCCTCAGACTGCAAACGGAAGGAAACTCTGACACACGCACAGCCGGGATGCGTCTCGAGGGCATGATGTTCTCAGAACTAAGCCGGTCGTCACAAAGAGACCCAGACCATCAGCGACGATGCTGGACTGCTTGGCAGCCCCCACCCCCTCCCCATATCCCCCGGCTCTGCCCCGGCCACGGTCAGCCTTCCCCCCCTCTGCCCCCCGGCTCTGCCGCCGGCCTGGTAATCCAGTGTTACCCACAAGCAGCTGCCGGGCCACGGGTCCTCCATTCGACAACCACGGCCTGAGCACCTCCCAGGAAGGCCTGTGCGGCCACAGGAAGGGCAGAGAGGCTGGCTGACCCTGGCCCCACAGAGCCCACAGGAGCGAGGGCCCGAGTTCAGATCCCGACTCTGCCGCGAAGGCAGTGTGACCCGCAGCCTCTCGGAGCCTCAGTCTCCCCGTCCGGAAGGTGGGACGATAAGGGTGCCCTCAGAGTGTGGTGAGGACCGAGCGAGTGGCCTCTGGAAAGCTCTCCCAACAGAGACAGTGTTTCACCGCCTCAGACACTCGGGCTGCCGGCAAGGGCTTCTGGGTCCCAGTCCTCCTCCTCCCCCTCGTCGGCTGCCGCTCCCCCAGGGCCAGGCCTCGGTCCTTGCTGCCGCCCTGGGGCAGTGGAGAGCGAAATGCACACGGGATGCCCCCTCGAGAGGCGAACCTGGTTCAGCCCTGGCTGAGGGCAAGGGTCCAGGTCAGCGGTTCTCAACCTGTGGGTCGCAACCCCTTTGGGGGTCACCTAAGACAATCGGAAAATGCAGATGTTTACACCACGATGCACAACAGTAGCAAAATTTCACGGTTGGGGGTCACCACCACAAGGGTCGCGGCCTTAGGAAGGTTGAGAACCACTGGTCCAGGTGATAGTGTTTGCTCAGTCTGCGATGGGGCCAGGGAGGCCCGAACGGGGACGGTCCAGCCCGGGGCCTGGATGAGACCGTGGTTGACGTGGCGGCTGGCAGCCCGAATAGCAAGGCCGGAGGAAAAGGGTGTCTGTGCCGCAGGAGGCTGGCTGCGTGGAGGAGGGCTCCATAGCACACCGCTCCCCGCCCCCGCTACTCCCCCTCAACTGCTAATGTGACGTCAGGATTAAGTTAGCAGAAGATCCAAAGCCATTTCCCTTGAACAGTGACGTGAAACCCTGCACAGCATCACCTCCAGGAAGGAATGGTCCAGGCGTGACGTCGGCAGTGGTAACGCCGTCACCATGGAGACGATGCCGCGATGTGGGGATGGCTGCAGCCTGGCCAGGGAGAGAAGGGGAACGGGAGGTGCCCGAGTCGGGGGCGGTGTGACCGGGCAGCTCTGCTCAGAGACACGGCGCTGGGCCTCCCTCCACCTGCTGCCTCCGCGGCAGGTGCTGCTCCTCACACCCTCTGGGTGCTGTGTGAATGGGGGGGCGGGGGAGGAGTAAAGCCCGGCCCTCGCTGCTGACCCTGAAGATGGCCGCTGCCTGAGGTGGCTGGGGGGCCCTGCGGACGGGGAGACGGGGGAGGCTCAGCTGGGGCTGCACCCGGAGCCACCCCCCCGGGGACAGTGATCCAGTTTAGGCGACGCACTCCACACCCGCAGGGCGCCCTCCCTGGCCGAGGCCCGCTCCGCCAGACAGGCCCGGATCCCTGCCGGGGCTGCTGGGGATGGAGGCGGGGAGGCTGGCACGCCCTCGGGCGGGGGCTGTCCATGGCAGGAACGGCACCAGCTGCATGTGAGGTGGGCGGAGGCGTGGCCAGGGAGACCAGGAGGGTGGGCAGGTGGGGCAGCAGCCGGCCAGGAGGAGGCAGAGCTTCTGGGGAGAGGCCACCTCCAGCCGAGCAGGTCTGCAGGGACCCCCAACCCTGACTGGCACGCTGTGCAGGCCCTGCAGCACCTCCAGGAGGCCCCAGGCTGGCCCGACACCGGTGGCGGGGGGCACAGAACCCCGCCCTTCCCGTCCCTCTAGAGCAGCGGTTCTTCACCTTCCTAATACGACCCTTCAAGACAGCTCCTCATGGGGTGGTGACCCCCAACCACAACATTATTTCCGTGGCTGCTTCATCACTGTCATCTTGCTACTATGATGAACTGTCATGTAAATATCTGATAGGCAGGATGTATTTTCGTTGTTACAAATTGAACATCATTAAAGCATAGGGATTAATCACAAAAAAATATGTAATTATATATTGTGAACTATTTATTTCTAATGACAAATAAATGAAATTTTGTCTTGAATCGTGGTGTAGCATGGGCAACAGTCTTCCTAGGACAACAGTAAACTACATGGCTACACTTTGCTACACCGAGGAGCGGTGTGTTGGTACCTAAGACCATGGGAAATAGGTGTTTTCCGATGGTCTTAGGCGACCCCTGTGAAAGGGTCTTTCAACCCCCAAAGGGGTCACGACCCACAGGTTGAGAACCGCTGCTCTAGAACCTGGGCCCCACCCTGACTCCCCGCCCAGTGCTCCTTGGCTCCAGCTCCGAGGAACGTGAGCTCGAGACCTAAACCTGTGAATCTCCTGTCTGGGCGTCAGCTCTGTGCTGCGGGGCTGGACCCCACGCCCTCCAGCCCCCCACACGGCCCCGGCCAGGGAGACCCCAATGGCCTGAGAACCTCCCGCACCAGAGACCCACGGGCAACCGAGCCGAGCGTGTTCTGCGGTCATGGCGACGGAAGGAGGGCGGGCGGGGATGTGAGGAGCCTTGTGCATGAGCCTCCTGTGGCGGGACTGAGCCATCCAGCCCTCCCAGCCTCCCCGGGAAGCCCCGTATCCACTGCATAATGTATGAGGATGAGCCTATGCATATTCATGAGCTCCTTGCCTTCCAGGACCGGTGCTGCCGGTGAAAAGTCCTCACGCAATGAATGACTGCCTGAGGGGGGGGGCGGGGGTCCTGGGTTCCGGGCCTTCACATCAGCCCGTCTCTCCCGCTCGCTTTGAAGAAAACGCTCCCGCCCGGCCGTGCCTGCCTTTGCTCGAACGTGGGGAGGCTCAGAGAAGGAAGCCTCCGCCCTCAGGGGTCCCTTCGCCCCCAGGCTGCACAGGCTGGGCCACACGGGCAGCGTTCCGGGGAAACTGAGGCAGGCGTCCTTCCCCCAAGCACCCTGCACCCCCGGCAGGCGGAGCTCAGCCAGCAGCCCTCCGATGCCACCGATCACACCATAGCAAGAGCCAGCACGCCACGTGGCTGCTTTTCTCTCTCTCTCTCTCTCTCTCTCTCTCTCTCTCTCTCTCTCTCTCTCTCTCTCTCTCTCTCTCGGCCTTAGTCTTCCCATCTGTTCACGGGGCTTGGCCTGGCAGCCTTTCCTCTCCCTGGGCGGCCGGAAGAGGGTGTGCATCTCAGTCCAGCAGGATCCCGGGCTCTGATGAGACACAGCAGTAAGCGCCTCCTGTATACCAGGCCACACGCCCATCACAAACCATGGTGCGTGGATAATGGGTGCGCACCGCCCGTTTTACCGTGCAGGGCGCGGCGCACAGGAGGCGCTCCGGGAGTGTGAGAATTCCCTCCTCCTTCCTAAGGGGGAGCAGTGCCCCACGCCTCGGCATCTGTCCGGGCACAGAAGTCTGTCCACGGAACTCCGTGTGGCAAGCTTCGTGGCATTCGGAGTACAGCGGTACCTCGAGATACGAGTGCCCTAACATACGAGGTTTTTGAGATACGAGCCGTCGAGGAAGCGACTTTTGCTTTGAAATACGAGCAACAGTTGAGATAGGAGTCATCGCTCGGATCGGCCGGCTGCACACAACCCACCAGTTTACCGCGACGCGAGCGTCTCATAGTTTCCCACGCCTCGAGGTTACGGAACGAACTAAACTCGTATCTCGAGGTGCCACTGTATTCAATCCGCGCCGGTTCCGTGTGGATTGGGGTGGGAGTGGGGGAGCCGGGAAGCTTTCCCAGACGAGTCAGAGCCCAACCAGAGTGTTACTCACGGAACCCGAGACCGTGATTCATCTCGCCCCCCATCTGGCGTTTCTCGCTGACAAGCACTTCACACGTGACTCAACTCGGAGGCTGTTCCACACCCACCGTCCCGCTGCCTCGTCCCGATACACAGTCCTTCCGGAAGACACGCCGCCCGGGGGAGTGCGCCCCTGAGTGTGTGAGCCGCCCGCCGGGAGCCAGGTCACCCACCAGGGCCCCGGATGTGTGGCCTGCTGTCCTCTTCGTTCAGGGGGGACCCCTGCTGTCAGCCAGGGCCCGTGCCGGGTGCCAGGTTCCGTGTTCGGCTGCTGCCGTCTCAACATGTTTCAAACATTCTCGAACATCATGCACGGGGCCCTGAGAATCGTGCGATGGGTCTGCGTGTCTGTGGGTACCTGGGAGCATGGGTGTGAGTGCACGAAGACGGGGTGCAGGGGGCCTTGCGGGACGCAGGCCTGGGTGAGGCCTGTGGGGGTGGGACTGGAGAAAGTGGACGTGACGTACTGGGCATCGAGTGGACGTGCGAGAGGTGCCTGAGACAGGGGCGTGTGAACCCCATGGGAAGCCCCAGATCCACGGCCGACGAGGGGCTCAGGAATGCGTCATGGTGGGGGGCCCCTCCCCCAGGGGACCAACATGCCCATCGGGTCTGAGACCCACTGGCCTTAGACTCTGGAAAAGGAGGATGATGACGGTAGAGGTGCTCCGTAAGGACCGGCTTAGAGCTTCCCGCAGCTCAGACCTCCCCCCACCCCCACCCCTGCCCTGTGATCTGAAGTTCAGGTTCTAAAGGAACGGAAGTCTCCGGAACACCAAGAGCTGCCCGAGGCTGCTGACCGGGAAGCCCAGCCAGAGGCCTCCGTCTGCGGCTGCGCCCGAGCCAGCAGCGGCTCCCGGCCCCGGAGCACGGAGAGCCGTGGCAGCCAGCCCTCCGCCCCCGCCTCCGGCATCACCACCCTGAAACTCAGCTTTACCGCTGTGGGTCCTCCCCTGGGCCCTGCTCCCCGGCACCCACCCCTGCCTGCTTCCTGGCCTGAGTCCCCGGCCCACAGGGAGACCCACCCTAAAGCAGAGGCGACTCACATTGGTCACACTCCGCACCCCCAAAGCCATAGGGGGTGCCACCTCCAAAGGCACTGGGGCCCAGCACATGCTGGCCTCCCCCAGATCACTCCACTCCTAGGCTTCTTTCCTTCCTTTCTTTTCTATCCTTTCTTTCTTTCCTTCCTTCCTTCCTTCCTTCCTTTTTTTTTTTTTTTAAAAAAAATATATATATATTATTGATTTTTTACAGAGAAGAAGGGAGAGGGATAGTTAGAAACATCGATAAGAGAGAGCCATCAATCAGCTGCCTCCTTCATGCTGCCCACAATGGGGATGAGCCCACCACCAAGATACATGCCCTTGACCGAAATCGAACCTGGGACCCTTCAGTCTGCAGGCCGACACTCTATCCACTGAGCCACACCGGTTTTGGCCTTCCTTCCTTTCTCTTTTTTTTGCAAAATATTTTTACTGATTTCAGAGAGGAAGTGAGAAGGAGAGGGAGGGAGAGAGAGAAAGAAACATCAATCATGGGAGAGAATCCCTGACCAGCTGCCTCCTGCACCACCTCCATCGGAGGTTGAACCCCTAACCCGGGCCTGGGCCCTGACCAGGCATCGAACCGTCGCCTCCAGGTCCACAGGTCGGCCCTCAACCACGGAGCCACGCTGGCCGGGCCGACGCTCCCCTGCACGGCAGGTCGTCCCGGGGCAAGACACCGTCCCTCCCGGAGTCCCTCCTGGCTGGGGCGGTGGCCGTGGAAGGTCAGCTGAGCTCTCTGCGCCTCCGTTTCCTGTCTGTGGAACAGCCTCTGCCTGGCCCGGCCCTGCACCCTCTCCCGGTCGCCCCTCCCCCGGAGACACTCCTGGGGCAGCAGGCGCACACCTCAGCTCCCCACCTCCCGGCACAGGGTCAGGAGCAGCTCCACCATCGGGCATCATTGTCAGGTACGACTGGAGCCCCGAAAGCTTTGGGGGGATCAGCACCTCCCTGGCCCAGATGGGGAGGAGCCGGGCCCCCAACCATGAAGAGCGGTGGGTAGGGAGGTCACAGGGGAGGATCGAGGGCTCAGAGAGGTTAGGCGTCTTGCCCCAGGACGCACAGCCTGGGCGGCCGCAGGTGTAAGCCCAGGGCCTTCACTGTGAGGCTGATCAGACGCCCCACCTTTCTGAGAGGCTGAGCCCAGCCCGCGCCCCTGGGCCTCTAAGACCTCGGAGCCAGCGGGAGCTGCCTGTCCCCTGGGGCTCAAGCCCCGCAGTCCCTCCCTGCGGTCCCTCCCCTGGGCTCCCGACAGACACAGCCCGGTGGCGGGAGCCGGTGCCAGCCCTTCTATTATTCACGCCTCCCGGGTTGCCAGCCGCCCGGGCGCTGCCAGGGGAGATAAGAGCCAACCCCTGACGCCCCGTCTCTGGAGCGCCATCTCAGTTTCCCCAAAGCCACAAAGGCCCGTTGTTCCGGCGGGGCGGAGCGGGAGCGGTGTCTCCGGGAGGGAGATAAAGGCCAGCGGCTGGCGGCTGGCGGCCGGTTCCCGTTTCCCCGAGGCCACCTGGCCCGCCTGGAGCTCTGCAGGGGCTGGCGCGGCCGGCACCCACTGGGGAAGGGGGTAGGGAGGACAGGGGAGGGGAGGCTACGCTGGGGCAGGGGGCATCAGCTCCCACATGCCACGCATTCTGGGGCCAGCGCCCCCGTGCCCCGTCCGAGCTGAGGACACCGAGGCCCCGGCGGCTGGTGAAGGGCCGGTTGGTGCTCCCTGTCCCGTGCCGGGGGCCCAGCTGGCCCCTCTGTCCTCTCACCAGGACAGGAGGACGCCCCTGCCTCCGGCTCATCGCCCGCCTGTCCCGTGGAAACGGAGAGCAGAAAACAAGCAGGAGGGCGCCGGAGGGAGCCCCAAGGTCCCTGGGCCCCGCCTCCCCCTCCCGCGTCTCCGGCACCCAGAGCTGGACAGCAGGCGGGGCTGGGAGCGGCCAGACAGAGGTCCCTGGTGTCACAGGGTTTCCTGGTCTCTGGTCTCCGGGGGTCCTGGGTGCCTCCTCAGGGTGGGGGAGGGGGAGCACGGAGCAGGGGAGAGGAGTCCAGGGGGCCCCCCGCCACCCGGCAAACCCCGCCATGCTGGTGCCGATGACCGGGCAGCCGCAGGACGGGGTGACGGGAAGGGAGGAGCTCAGAGCTGGGACGAACGGGCGTCTTCAGTGGCGGGCGCTCCTGGGCGCAGAGAGGTCTGTGTCCCCCGCCCCGTGATGATGCCTTTGGAGACTCAATGGCGACCCCCACGTCACCCATCGGGAAACCGAGGCGCAGGCCGGGGAAGGGGTTCGCCGCGAGCCCCAGGGATTCAGGGCCGGGCCAGGGGTGTTCGGACCGAGCGGCTGGGGTCGGGGGTTCACGGACGGCCCTCTGGTTGGTGGCCTGGCGGGTCGGCTGTGGAACCTCGCTCCGCCCTGGGCTCCCCCTCTCCGCCCCCGCCCCAGCCTCCGTTTTCTCGTCCATGAAATGGGAGCGGCCATGAGACCTCGCTGCAGGCGTCAGGAGGGAAGAGAAAACACGGGGTGTGGGGAAGGGCCTGCAGCCGCTCTCACCCCGAGTGCCTCCGGGGGAGCGCGGACCAGAACATCACAGGAGCGACAGGACCCGTCGCTGCGCACCTACTGTGTGCCAGGTGCTGGGCGCAGAGGCGACTCAGGCGGGGACTCCACCCTCCAGTCACCCTGTGGCGAGGGGACGAGGAGCAGAGGGGACAGGAGAGAGGAGACCCTCCTGGCGGGAAGGGCGAGGGTGGAGGGCAGGAGGCTTGGTGGGAGAGATGCCTTCCTCCCAGAAGAGGGATCCCCGGGGGAAGCACGTGGGACTTGTCTGGGGCCCTGGCAGGGCTGCCCTTGGGGGGAGGGTGTGGGGAGGGGATGCTGAGTGCCGGGCAGGAGGCCTGGGGTGGCCAGCGGGGCCAGGCCACCAGGAGGCCCCTGTGTGCCAGGCGGTTGGGCTCAGGGTTCGCCCCCGGGGGGAATTCTCGCTGAGGGTCCCACTCGCCGAGTGTCAGGGAGGCCAGGCCCCTGGGCGGAGATGAGACGGAGCGGCTGAAAAGGGCCAGGGGGTGTGTATGGGGGGTGGAGGGGATGGGGCAGGGGTGCGTTTCCTGGGAGTCAAGACAGCGACCCCACAGGTCTTTGCAGGCAGAACCCCCTCCCCGTGCCCTGTGCCCGCTCCTCTGTGCCTCCTGCCCTGCTTCCCCTCTCACCCCCCCTCCCCTGCGGGAGCCTCAGGCACAGACAGGGACACCGAGCACCGAGGCTCCAGGGTGCAGCACCTCGCCCCAATGCCCGCTCCTTCCAGCGCACAGCCTGCGGGCGGCTTCCTGCCCGCAACGTCCGGGGCTCCTCTCCCTTCGAGTCCTCGCTCTTAAAAACCAACAGCGAGCGCCCAGAGAACGCTGCTGGTTTCAACGCGTGCTTTTCTGCGCGTGTGTTTGGAGACGGCAGCAGCTGCTGTGGGGAGTCAGGCCGCCCGTCCATGGCTCCCACGGACCCTGTGTCCTCAGAACCACAAACCGCTCTCTCTTTCTTCTCCTTCTCTGTACTGGTTTCCGAGGAAGGGGAAGGGAGAGGGAGAGAAACATCGACGATGAGAGGAAGCCACGGACGGGCTGCCTCCTGGACGCCCCACCCTGGGGATCAGTGGTTCTCAGCCTTCCTAAGGCCGCGACCCTTTAAGACAGCTCCTCATGGGGTGGTGACCCCCAACCATAACATTATTTCCGTGGCTACTTCCTAACAGTAATTTTGCTGCTGTTGTGAATTGTAATGTAAATATCTGTGTTTTCTGATGGTCTTAGGCGACCCCTGTGAAAGGGTCGTTCGACCCCCAAAGGGGTCGAGAACCACAGGTTGAGAACCGCCGGATTAGACGAAGGGTTGGTAGAGGGAGAGTCCACTGGCTTGTCCGGGGCCCTAACCACCATCACCGGTGCACGCGGGAGGGGAGCAGGCAGAGGTTTGCCGATAGAAGCCGAGAGGGCGAGGGCTGCAGAGGCACCCCGAGGCAGGAGCACCCCAGCAGCAGACGCCGGGAGGGGCAGGGCACGAGTTCCCCCCTGAGGATCACGACTGTGCTGACACCTGCTGGGACTCGGGGGCAGGGTGCGGGAAGAGACGGGGATCTCCTGGCTGAGGCACCTGGGGTCACCTGCGGATAGGACCCGCCCTTTCCGGATTGGAGACTCAGCAGAACAGCCAGGCCCTCGGGGCGGCCCCTCCCGCGCTCCCACTGGCTCCAGAGCAGAAGGCAATGGCACCTGGAGCGTCTGAGGAGAGCCGCGTCGGGGTGGACGCGTCTCCCAGCTGCGAGGCACCGATCCGATCCCTCGCCTCCCGCCTGCCTCCGGCTCAGGTTCCTCTACACCATCAGCCTGACCAGTGGCACCTCTGCCGGCCCAGGCTCCGCCCCGCCCCAGGGGAAGGTGCGCCTGGCTTCTGTCCAGGGCTCTCCATGACGGGCGCAAGCTGGCAGGTGCAGGAGTGCACATCAGCCCCCCAGGGGAGCGGCCCGAGGAAGTGGAGATAAGAGAAATGCCAGGCTTGGGAGCAGCCCAGGGGAGCAGCCCAAGGAAGTCAAGATAAGGAAAATGCAAGACTCCTCCTGGCCCGGAACCCGGATGGCGGGCTGGGCTGGTCCTCACCGAGCCCGTGACCGGGACACCCACCCCGTCCAGGTCTCTCCGGGTCCCCTGGCCTGCCCCTCCCCCCCGAGCAGAGCTTCAAAGCTGGGGAGGAGTCACCGCCAACAGGGCCAGTGTCTGCCCACGGCATCCCTACACGGGTTGGGATCTTGCAGAGACGCCGAGACTCCCAGCTTTCCCCACATCCCTCCCCTCTGCCAGCCTTCCGAGGAGGGACTCCTCGCCCGCCTGCAGCTTCACGCAGCCGGCGTGTGCCGGAGGGCCACCCTGTGTCAGAGCCCGGAGTACGTCCTTGTCCCCATTCTGCAGGTGAGGAGATGGAGGCCTCCGTCCCCAGAGACGAGAGGTGGCGGCGAATAAGCACAAGATGCTCAGGACACCCTGAGGCCCGAGGGAGATGCCAACGGAAACCACACAGAGACCCACCGGCACCGAGACGCACGGATACCCGAGAGCAGCAGGTGTCGGCAGGGGCCCGTGGGGGCCTGGCCGGCACTCCCTGATGGCGGCAATGCATGGAGGCGGCTGCCATGGAAACCGCCCTGGGGCGGCACCCCGCAGGTGAAATGTCGAGTCACCCTGTGACCCAGCGATTCCACGGCAGAGGGGAGAACACACCTCACACGGCCCCTGCATGCTAGGCCCGGGGAAGGGAGCCACATTTCTTAGCCCCTACTATGTGCCCTCTAGGGTACTGCTCCAGCCACCTCCGTCTCTGACCCCACGAAGGAGGAAACGGAAGGGTGAGGTGAAGGCAAGTCCCCCCGCTCTTCCCTGGCACCACCGTGCCAAGCAGGACACCAGGCACACAGTAGGTGCTTAGCAGGCACCTGTCGACCCAGCATGCGCACGGGGACCAGGAGCGCCCGCCTGCGGTGGGAAGAGTGGGGAGGAGGGTGTGCTCTGCAGTGGAGCCAGCGCTGGGATGTGTTTTTCCACCAGAATGTAAACAAGGTGCGACGATTCCCGGAGGAGGGGTTTGAACCTGGTCGAGTTCTCCAAACAGTTCGGCTTAGAGGTCGGAACCGGGGGACGCAGAGCTGGTGGAGGGTCGGATCCCCCACGCAGGGCCCGACTGACCCTGACCAGATCCCAGCTTTATTCCCACCGGCTCAGTGGGCATCAGCGGCTCCGAGGGAGGGGCGCGGGGACAGCCTCTGGTCTCGGGAAACGTGCTTCTTTTTTAAAATATATTTTATTGATTTTTTACAGAGAGGAAGGGAGAGAGACAGGAAGTCAGAAACATCGATGAGAGAGAGACATAAATCAGCCGCCTCCTGCACGCCCCCTACTGGAGATGTGCCCGCAAGCAAGGTACATGCCCCTGACCAAAATCGAACCTGGGACCTTTCAGTCAGAAAGCCGATGCTTTATCCACTGAGCCAAACCGGTCTCGGTGGAAACGTGCTTTTTAAACCGGGTTTCACCTCGTTCTATGAAGCGGAGGTGGGTGATCCATCACCCCAGCCCTCCGCGAGGCTGTGCGTGTTCCTTTAAATCAGTTCAGTCACGTGCTGCGGAAGGTTAGCTGGGGAGCCTGTTAGTAAAGCGAGGGTCACAGAGACAAGGTGTCTGCATCGGCGGACGAGCCACAGACTCTTCATCATCCTTATCTCCCGGTATTTTTCTATCATATTTCCTTCTCAACTCATATCCCATTTTTAAAAAATACATTTTTATTGATTGCAGAGAGGAAGGGAAAGCAAGATAAGAAACATCCATGATGACAGAGAATTATGGATCGGCTGCCTCCTGCACACCTCGGACTGGGGACGGAGCCTGCAACCCGGGCATGTGCCCTGACCGGGAATTGAACCATGACCTCCTGGTTCATAGGTCAACGTTCAACCACATATATATATTCCCAGAGGATGTGTTTAAACTTGGTCGAGTTCTCCAAACAGTTCGGAGAAATCAATATATATATTATTGTTTTTTTACAGAGAGGAAGGGAGAAGGATAGAGCGTTAGAAACATGGATGAGAAACATCCATCAACTGCCTCCTGCACGCCCCCTACTGGGGATGTGTCCACAACCAAGGTATATGCCC
>PVJN01037113.1:0-21111 GCA_004026805.1 Lasiurus borealis | reverse complement strand
CAGCTCAAATACATTTGAAGCCCCATATGCCAGGCTGTGGACCTCTGCCAAGACCCCCAACATTGTAAAGATATCGATGTCACAGGAAACAGCCATTGCCTTGACTCTCACTGTGGATCAATGTGCTATGCTGCTGAGAACACTAAGCCCCATCACACCTGGAAAAGGAGTTCTCTACTGGAATTTGCAATGGGACAATTCACTGGGATGAGTGAGTGTCTTCACATACCTGGCTGAGAGAGAACTACTCAATCTCCACCGGCACCCCGTTAACCTGCTGTAAGCTGGACCCGATGAAAAGCCCTATACCTGGAACGAAACATGAGAGAGGGGAGAAGGTGGAGTCCTGGTCTACCATATCCCACCCCTAGTCCGTCTTCGCAGGCCCAACAGAGCTGCCTCTCCCGTGTATGGTATGCACCACCTCAAGCCCAGGTGACTGATACAATCATTGGCTGCCATCTTTCTGCCCTCCACTGGCCTGAGGGACTTACAGCACATATAGAAGCCCAGCAAGCCTTAAATGGTAGCCAACAAAGCCTGCCCTTACTGAACACTAAAGTGTTTCTAATGAGAAAAGGTGACCTCCAAAACAGGATGGCATTGGACATCATCACTGCCTCAGAAGGCTGTGCCGTTACCCAAACAGAATGTTGTATGTTCATGCCTGAGGAGTCTTTATTAAATCACCTGAGGACACAAGTGAAAACCCTGAGTGATCCGACTCCCAGCCTAGGTGGCTTAAAAATCAGTGGGTCAGATCATGTAGCTCTTGGTGAAAACAATTGTCACTGAGTTTAGGTATCACCGTCTTAATCTCTGTTCTCCTTGCAGGTGCCTATACTGTTGCTGTGGCATCTGCCTCCAAACAGACTGTCCTGTGCTGGTAGATGGTGGAGCCCCTTGCTGACCGTCCAGGGCTCACTGCAGAAGAGGGGCGGCGGCGTGTGAGATTATAGGAACCGGTCACAAGGAGTGGAGTATTGGAGGAGGCAATCAAGAAGACTTGACCTCCCATTGACCTAGGCTGGACCCAGGCAATTGGACACTATTCACCCCTCCCATGTCCTTGAAATGTATGCTTTGCCTACCACTCCATGTGGGAACCGTTTCAAGGACATAGCCTTGGAGAATGGTGTGTTGTTGAGATCACCTTGGTGGTATATGTGACTGGACCCCGTTAAGGCCTCTACATGAACTGTTAAAATTCTGGAGGGAGTGAGTGGAGATCTACTTGTCTTGTGGCCACCTATATAAGTAAGTTCCTTGCTTATTAAAACTGCCACCTACAAATCCAGAATGGTGTGACTCTTTTTTTTATTCTTTTCCCTGCCCTCAGTGTATGGGGTCAGTTTACAAACTAACAACCCCTCTCCAATTCTATATCCTGAGGAAATCTCAAGCCCTCCTCAAGATTTCATTTCTTTCCCTGTGGCCTTCTGATACCATAGCCCATTGGCCCCTGGGCTCCTGGTTCCACACCCCATCCTCTGATATACAGATTCAGCGTGACACCTATTCTGTCTCAACCCCAACTGTTCTGACTTCAGCTGGTGTACTGCACTTTAATTCTGACACTAAGCACCCAAAAGAGAAACTGTCAGACTCCACAAGTTCAAGAGCGTGTTTCCCAGTGAGACCACCCCAACTTCAGACACTAATGGCAAGTAGGGTCTCAGGCCACCCATACTTCTTCTGATCAGCAAGCTACAAATCCAGAGGGTTCCTACCACCCCTCTCAGGTTCTATAAAAAATTCACTAAAATGACACAAAACTGAGGATAGCACTGTACTTACAATTACAGTTTTGTTTTAAAGCAGACTGATCAGACCAGACAAATGGAGAGACACGTAGGGGAAGGTCTAGGAGGATTCTGAACACAGAGCTTCTGTGCCATCTCCCCATGCAGCGAGAACACCTCATCTTCCCAACAATGTGTTCACCAACCAGGAACCTCCACTGACTGAGCTTTGGTGTTCAGAGTTTTATTAGAGTTTCATTGTTTGAGCATGACTGGTTACATCATGGACCACATGATTGAATTCAATCTCCAACCTTCTCCCCTCCCTGGAGGTTCAGCGTCCCAAACTGCTAATCAATGGTTGATCTTTCTGGTGACCAGTGTACATCCTGAAGCTAGATAAGGACCCACTATGAGTCACCTCAGCAGCATGAACTCAGAAATGATTCAAGGAATGATGAATAATAAAGATACTTTTATCACTCAGGAAATTCCAAGACTTTTAGAAGCTCTACACCAGGAACCTGGCAAATAACTTTTTGAAACTTCCAAAAGACTTGAGCAGAGCTGACCCCACCCTATGTCAGGGATCCAACAAGTGACCACACCCAGATAATGACCTCGGCCAGACTGCTATGCAGGGGCAGGCTTGTGGGAACTCGGTAAGTGAAGATCGCTTGCCCCTGGAGTCACAGAACTGGTAGAAAGGTCCGCCTAGCATTGCTAGTGCTCATTTTTGCTACCACACGTGAGGAGCCTGCTGGAGAGTGAATCAGACAACAGAAAACAAAATCAAAAGATGGAGCAAGAACTCAAGTATGGATGACAAAGTGTGAGTCTCTGAATTTAACCACATCTAACTCGATGTCTGGTTTCCTCCTTAAGCTGGGTTGAGTTAAATGTCTATTTGCAATTTTGAGTGCTGACCAATACCTTCTGTCTCCCCCACACGCACACACACTCCCTTCACAAGTGCTAAACCAATGCTCTCTTTGCTTCATGCAAAGCAGCTTCCCCTCTTCTGAGCTGAGTATCTGCTGACATCTGTGTCTGCTGGGCATTTCAAAGTACTTTCATAAACACAGTTCCCTCCATCTGCGATATATTAGTGCCAATCATTAGGATAACCTTTTTTGACTTTGTTACAAAAATATTTATATAATTGAGACTGACCTGTATATACAGTTTCTTATTCAATTTTCTATCAACAAATACTTATTTTAAAACTATATGCTAGTCGTATTCTAGGCAACCAATGCTCTATGTTAATTTTCCCATGTCATTACAAATCTTTATACCCCTAGCTGGTCTGGTTCAGTTGTTAGAGTGTTGACTGAAGGGACTCAGGTTTGATTCCAGTCAGGGTGCACACCTCAGTTGCAGGCTTGATCCCTGGCCCTAGTCAGGGTACATGTGTGCGGGAAGCAACCAATTGATGTGTCTCTCTCATATTGATGTTTCTCTCTGTATCTCTCCCCTGCTCTTGCACTCTCTCTAAAAATCAATGGAAAAATATCTTTGGGTGAGGATTTTTTTAAAAAAAGACTTTATAAATATCACTTACTATTTTAAACCAGCACAGACTATACAATTGTACAGATAGATTTTTTTTTTTTAAGACTTCATTTTGTTTAGAGCAGTTTTAGGTTCACAGCAAAATGGAAGGTACAGAGATTTCCCATATGCCCTCTTACCCCTTCCAGGTAGTTTCTAAACTAAACCTTTCTTGTGAAACATTTAGTTTCCAAATTTTATGAATGATGATAGACACGTACATAGCGCCATCTAAAAGTCACCATTTCCATAGGATAGATTCTCAGAAGTAGAATTTCTAAAAGAACTTCGTATTTTACATGTGAAAAAAGGCAGGAAAAAAAAATTGGCCAATCACTGCTGTAATCAAGTCTCTGTCCCCTCTGACCCCATCTAACCTGAAGGGATCTGACCTAAAGGGCCTTCAGACAGAAGTGCTCTCAGGAGCTTCCTGTTCCCTGTGAGTGCCCTTCTCAGCTGTCCTCAAGGGCTTCTGACAGACAGACAGACAGACAGACAGACAGCCGCCCCTCCCCCGTGCAGCCCGGCCTCTGGAGCAGAGGAGCACAGATCTGCTCCTAGGGATTGTTTGGGAAGCATTGCACCCAGGGCAAGCCTGAAAGGGAAATGCCAGGCAGGACAAGAAAGTCAGGGCTAACTGTCACTCAACTTTCCTTTTTAAGGCTCTTTTCTGCCTCTACCTGCCCATTTTTCCTGCATACGCCCGTGTGATTTAAAATGGGGGGGGGGGGGATAATTTTTTGACAAAGGCAACAAACAACCAAATGGGTTTCTCGGATTCAGCGGGAGCCTGGAGATGATCTCCTGGCTGCTGGCAAAGCAGCGGTGCGGGGTCTGGCCTGGCGATGCTGCCTGCAGATCACTGGCTGACACAGGAAAACACACGTGCCCGTGCGTCACCCGCCGCGAAGGACAGCCTGGTTCTCCCTGGAGCCTCCACAAAGGGCCATTGAGCACTGTCTTCCGGGCCTGGCAGAGGCTCCAAACTGCAAGGGGCGAGCCTGACACCAGCCCGTGGGAGCCTCCAAAACACAGATTTCTGAGTCCTGGCCAGAGCTCTCCAGCCGGCAGAGCAGTCCTGATGTGGAAGCAGCTGCTCTCCGGGGCAATCACGCAGTTGTCTCTGGCGGCCGGCGTGGCAGGGATCCCAGCGCCAGGCAGGCAGGACGTGCGTTCTCAGCCCGCGTGGTGCCAAGACGCCTCTACATCTTAGAGATTATTGCAGATTCCAAAGAACAGTGTCTACATGGATCCTACCTATCCCTGTTTACCTTGTCAGAAATGAAAACAAACATTTTTGAATACTTGCTCACTTTTAAATAACCTTAGCAATTTCTTGGTACTTTAACATGAAGAACATATTTTCTATGAAAAAAAAATAATAACTGCATTCTCAAACAGAAAAAAAAAATTAGCGAGGAGAGTAGCATTCCTTAGATTTTTGTTATCTCTTTACTACAGATTAATAGAACACAGCTGGATTCTCACATCTGCTCCTACATTTCGTCTGTTGCAGTATCTCCGTGGGGCTGAAGTGTAATGAAGAAGGCCCACCCTCCTCTCCGTAGCTGTAAAAGAGAGGCGTATCTGAACTGCTGTTTCCAGGTACATGGGGATGTGTTTCTTTGACACCTCACCAAAACCTGACTTAGGGGAGTTTCTTAGGTTGGTTACAAAGTGGAACCTGAAACCATATCAATTAACTTCTCATTCCTTCGAGAATGAGACTTAGAGAGACAAATACTATCTTAATGTTATTACAAAAATAGTTTTGACTTCACAGATACCTTGAAGGGGTCTTGGAAACCTCCAGGGGTTCCCAGGTCACACTTGAGAATGGCTGAAGTAGGGGCTTGAGACAACTGTTCATTCATTTCCCACACACGCACTGAGCACCTACTGCGTGAAACACCTGGATACAACCAGGCCACAGATCCAGATCCTACGCCCAACGAGGTCCCAGTCTAACAGAAATAAGGGAAACCACTTATGCAGTGCTTACCCTTATCCAAGTTCTGTTGGAAGCATTCTACACACATTACTTCAAACAACTTCATAGAAGAAAATCACCTGTTGTTACAGACGAAGAGCTGACCCTTAGAGAAGTTATATATCTTTAGATCAGGTTACAGACTGGCAAAGCCAGGATTTTTAAAAGTTTCTTTTTCAATTGCAATTTGCTCTCAGTATTGTTTTGTGTTAGTTTCAGGTGTACAGCGTAGTGGTTAGATAATCATGTACTTCACAAGGTGCTCCCCCTGATATTTCTAGTACCCGCCTGGCATCGCACACAGTTATTACAACATTACTGACTATATTTCCTATGCTGCATTCTCCATCCAGGAGGCTATTTCGTGATTACTAAGTTGTACTTCTTACTTCCTTCACCTTGCACCCAGTCCCCCAAGCTCCTCACTATGGTAACCATCAGTCTAATCTCTGTGTCGATGAGTCTGCTGAAGCCTGGATTTTGAGCCAAAGTGAGAACAACGAGGTTAAATTGCTATTCTGTACATTAATATATATATATATATATATTTTTTTTTAAATTTTTTTTTTTTGCCCATCTAGTGTGGCTCAGTGTCTGAGTGTTGACCCATGAACCAAGAGGAAAGAGATAGGAAGGGAGGAACTCCAGTACTAAAGCCTGGAGGTGCAATAGAGAGAACCGCAGTCAATCCCACGGGCTGAGTCAGGTTTGTGGGGGAAAGGGGCAAGAAGGGAGGCTTCCAGAGCATTTAAGATGAACCAGGTGCTGTGTGAAGCCTCTTCGACTTCCTTAAACAGGTTTTAACCTATTTAACCATTACAGCAACACTATGAGAGGAAACCAGAGCTTCTTGAGGATATACCGACAATGAGATACTGTTCTTAGTGCTTTGTACGCAATAATAAATTTATTCCCACAACAACTCTATAAGGTCAGTATTATTATCATTCCTATTTGACAGTAAGGCATAGAGAGGGTTAAAAAAAATGTGCCTAAGATCTTGTTAGTAAAGCTGGGATTTGAACCCAGATTTCAGCAGCTATGCTCATCACCTGACAGCCAGGGGCATGGGAACAAGCTAAAGAGTTTAGAGTTTGATCTGACAGGGCCACTGGACAGGTTTAGGCAGAAAGCAACTGGTTCTGATTTGCATTTCATCCTCATTCTAGCTGCTATATGGAGAATGATAGGCAGCAACAAGCCTGGAGGCAGAGACTCCAGTTAGTAAGCCAGGTGAGAAAGGATGAGAACGGGGCAGGGCAGTGGAAATACAGACAAGGGGAGGGTTGTGAGAGATTCGAGTCCCAGATGGCGATTTGTTGGTGAGGAGTCAGGGATGATGCCCAGGTTTCTGAGAGAATGACAGTGCTGTCACAGAATGGGGATACGTGGGAAGAATGGGTTTAGGGTTGGGGAGAATCAAGCGGCACAGATAATGAGATAATTGGGTATAGACTGAGGCTCAGGCACAACCACAGGGAGAGATCTAGGCATGTAAGCTTCATGAAGGCAAAGATCTTTGTTTCATTCAGGGATGTGTCCCAGTGCCAAAAACGTACCTGGCTTATGACACCCAGCTCTTTCCAAGTAGCATCGAGCCATGGGCATCTCTTGGGACAACTGGCCCAAGCACTGTAAGACTGGGGACAAGAGAAAGCCCTACCACAAGATACAAAAATATGAGCTAGGACACTTGCTACCAATATTAAGATTGTCCGCCCCCATTTACCCCATCTGCGTGAGGGGGAGCAGCAAGAAATATTGTGGCCAAGACTGGTTTGGCTCAGTGGATAGAGTGTCAGCCTGCGGACTGAAAGGTCCCAGGTTTGATTCCGGTCAGGAGCATGTACCTTGCTTGCGGGCACAACCCCAGTAGGGGCGTGCAGGAGGCGGCTGATGGATGTCTCTCTCTCATCGATGTTTCTGACTATCTCTCCCTTTCTCTCTGTAAAAAATCAATAAAATATATTTGTAAAAAAAAGAAAAAAAGAAATATTGTGCCTTGAGGCTGGACATGGGCAACTTCTGGGACTCGGAGTGTTGTGTGCACAAAGCAAGGGTTACTGCTGTTATCTACAATGCATCCGACAGAGCTGGTCCACACCAAGACTCTAGTAAAGAACTGCATCGTGCTCACTAACAGCACAGTACCCACTGGGCACTGCCTCTGGGCCACAAGACGGAGGCCAAGCTAACTCCTGAGGAGGAAAAGATTTTAAACAAAAAACAATTTTGTAAAATGTTCAGAAGAGACCTGGCTGAGTGGCTCAGTTGGTTGGTTGGAGCATTGTCCCATGCACCAAAGAGCCGATTCCCAGTCAGGCAGGTACAGGAGGCAACCCATTGATGTTTTTCCATTTTTTTCTGTCTTGTCTTGTCTTCTCTCTCTGTCTCTCTCTCTCTCATCAGTGAATATATCCTCAGATGAGGATTTAAAAAAAAAGAAAGTTTAGAAGAAATGTGAAGAAAGGGAGAACAATGCCACAATCAGCAATCTTCTAGGGCAGCGGTTCTCAACCTGTGGGTCGAGACCCCTTAGGGGTCGCCTAGGACCATCAGAAAATGCAGATATTTACATTATGGTGCACAACAGTAGCAAAATTACTGTTAGGAAGTAGCAACGAAAATAATTTTATGGTTGGGGGTCACCACAACATGGGGAACTGTATTAAAGGGTCGCAGCATTAGGAAGGTTGAGAACCACTGTTCTAGGGGAACAGTAATAGAGGGACAAGATTCTTACGTGCATCGCTTCAAGACCAGGCCAATGTGGCTGAACAAATGGCCATGTGCTGGAATGCAAGGAACTGGAGTTTTAGCTAAGGACAATCAGGACACAGAAAGGCAAATAAATTGTTCTTTCTCTTATCTTAGCTCACATAATAAAGGTATTTATTGCTCTAAAAAAAGAAACAGTTGTTGAATGGATGAGTATGGGTCAAGAGGAGGAAAGAGCTGTGGCCTGAGGTTAGGAGATCAAAACCGGAGCTGCAGCCACAGAGGTGATCAGCCGCCTGTGGATGGAGGAGAGTTATAAGGACAGAACTCTGCAGACACTAACACTTAAAAGAGAAAGACAAAAAAAGCTGATGCCTGTTTCTCTCTCACATCGATGTTTCTCACGCACTTCCTCTCACTTTCTCTCCATTCCTCTCTCTCTCAAATCAAATTTAAAACATTATAAAAAATAAAAAGCTGATGGCCAGGGAAATGCGAAATTTTTATTAATTAACTTCTTAACACACTTCTATAAATGCTTTTTCCTATAAATTTTAGTTATTTACTTTTTTAATATATATTTTTTTATTGATTTCAGACAGGAAAGGAAAGGGAGAGAGAATCATTGATTGGTTGCCTCCTGCACAATCCCTACCAGGGATTGAGTCTGCAACATAGGATTTCCCCTGGCCTGGAAATGAACCTCTTTGTTCATAGGTCGATGTTCAACCACTGAGCCATGCCAGCCAGGCTTAGCTGTTTACTTTTTTATAGCCTCTTCATAGAATAATGATTTTGTAATATCATTTTCAATAGAGGGAAGAGAAAGATAACTTGTCTCTATGGTTGATCAAAATTCATTCTTTGTAGTTGATTGTTTTAAAAAGTTTCTTATTGCTTCACCCATTATTATTGGTAATGTAATATAAATTATTAGGATTGTTGTCAACTTTGGGGAGCCTCTATTTTGCACTGAGTTTTTCCGTTTTCATTGCAACCAGTTCTTATTTTGTGAATGCACCATTCTTCTGTGGCCTATGAGGATACTAATTAGATAACTTTTAAATTTGTTTACTTGTATTTGTTTGTTTGTTTGTTTGTTTTTTGGTTTATTCCCTGAGTTATCTCTGCTTCCTCTATTGTTTGTTTTTTTGTTAGTTTATCTTGTCCTTTACATCTTACTTAAATGTTTAGTCATCTTTGATTATTTATGCATGCTTCAGGACGAGAGGAAAGAAGCTGCCTTTGACTTTGGACTAAAAACATTGTTGTATAATGAGCAGGCATAGAACCAGCTTAACAACCAGAGACAGATGATAGTCCTAATTCATGCTGTTTATTTCAAATAAACCATCAATTTTCTTGCAAGACTGTGGGCAGGATCCTGGAAGCCAAACCCTCTGCACAGAGGGATAGGAGGGGGAAATAGATGGTTAAGGTTTCACTCTACTGCTCACTTCTTTTTAAAATGTAATAAATCTTTATTGTTCAGATTATTAAATTGTTCCTCTTTTTTCCCCTTATAGCTTCCCCCCACACGGTTCCCACCCCACCCTCTGCCCTTACCCCCACAAATGTCCTCATCCATAGATGTATGATTTTTGTTCAGTTTCTCCCTGCACCCCCCTTACCCCTTTCCCTCTGAGAATTGTCAGTCCACTCACTTTCTACACCCCTGATTCTATTATATTCAGCAGTTTATTCTGTTCATCAGATTTCTTTATTTACTTGATTTTTAGGTTCACTTGTTAATAGGTATGTATTTGTAATCATAATTTTTATCTTTATCTTTTTCTTCGTTTTCCCCTTCTTAAAGGATACCTTTCAGCATTTCATATAATACTGGTTTGGAGTTGATGAACTCCTTTAGCTTTTTCTTATCTGTGAAGCTCTTTATCTGCCCTTCAATTCTGAATGATAGCTTTGCTGGATAGAGTAATCTTGGTTGTAGATTCTTGTTATTCATCACTTTAAATATTTCTTGCCACTTCTGTCTGGCCTGCATAGTTTCTGTTGAGAAATCACCTGACAATCTTATGGGTGATCCCTTATAGGTAATTAATTGTTTTTCTCTTGCTGCTTTCAAGATTCTCTCTTTGTTTTTTGCTCTTGGCATTTTAATTATGATGTGTCTTGATGTGATCCTTTTTGGATTCCTTTTGCTTGGGGTTCTGTGTTCTTCCTGGACTTGTAAGTCTATTTCTTTCACTAGGTGGGAGAAGTTTTCAGTCATTATTTCTTCAAATAGATTTTCAGTATCTTGCTGTCTCTCTTCTTCTGGCACCCCATAATTCTGATGATGGTACACTTGAAATTGTCCCAGAGGCTCCTTGCACTATCTTCATATTTTTGGATTTTCTTTTTGCTTTTCTGATTGGGTGTTTTTGCTTCTTTGTATTTCAAATCTTTTGACTTGATTCTTGCAACCCTCTAGTCTGCTATTAGATCTCTGTATAAATATATTTTATTTCAGTCAGTGTATGCTTAATTTCTAGTTGGTCCTTTTTCATATCCTCAAGGGTCTTGTTAAATTTATCAGCCTTTTCTAGAAAATTCTTGAAAAACCTCCTAACAGTGGTTTTGAACTCTATATTCAGTTGTTTGCTTTCCTCCATTTCTTTCATTTTTTTTAAAATGTAATAAATCTTTATTGTTCAGATTAGTACAATTGTTTCCCTTTCTCCCCATAGCTCCCCCCCCCAGTTCCCACCCCGCCCTCTGGCCTTATCCCACCCACCACTGTCCTCATCCATAGGTGTACGATTTTTGTCCAGTCTCTTCCCATACCTTGCACACCCTTTCCCCTCAAGAATTTTCAGTCCACTCCTTTTCTATGCCCCTGATTCTATTATATTCACCAATTTATTCTGTTCATCAGATTTTTTTTAGTTACTTGATTTTTAGATTCACTTGCTGATAGATATGTATTTGTTGTTCATAATTTTTATCTTTACCTTTTTCTTCTTCCTCCTTTTTTGTAGCCTTCTTTTTTATTTTTATTTCTTTTTTAAATATTTTTATTGTTTAAAATATTACTACATTAGTACATATATCTCCTTTTTTTTCCCATTGACCTTCCCCAGCCTCCCCTACACACTGTTGCATTCCATCATCCCACCCCAACCCTAGTGTCTTGTGTCCATTGTATGCATGCATACAAATCCTTTGGTTGATCTATTTCCCTCCCTCCCCAACAATCCCCAGCCTTCCCACTGTAAATAAACAGTTTGTTTGGTGCTTTACTGTCTCTATATCTATCTTTTTATTCAACATTATAAAAAAATAATGTTCTTTATTTTTCATAAATGAATGAGATCATGTAGTATTTTTCTTTCTTTGCCTGGCTTATTTTACTTAACATAATGCTCTCCAGGTCCATCCATGCTGCTGCAAATGGTAAGAATTCTTTCTTTTTCATAGCAGTGTAGTATTCCATTGTGTAGATGTACCATAGTTTTCTAATCCACTCATCTGCTGATGGTCATTTAGGCTGTTTCCAAATCTCAGCTATGGTGAATTGTGCTGCTGTGAACATAGGGGTGTATACATCCTTTCAGATTGGTGTTTCTAGTTTCTTGGGATATAATCCTATAAGTGGGATTAATGGGTCAAATGGGTGTTCCATTTTTAGTTTTTTGAGGAAAACTCCACACTGTTCTCCAGTCTTATTTGTCGCCATTTTTATTCTTTATTCCCATGTTCCTTCTTCACTTCCTATTTCTTTATTTTACAGCAGACCCTTTAGCATTTCTTGCATTGCTGGTTTTGTAGTAATAAATTCCCTTAGTCCTTTTTTTGTCTGTGAAGCTCTTGATTTCACATTCAATTTTGATTGATAGTCTTGCTGGGTACAGTATTCTTGGATTCAGACCCTTCCTTTGTATGACTTTGTGTATTTCATTCCATCCCCTTCTGGCCTGATGAGTTTCTATTGAGAAATCAGTCGCTAGTCTGATGGAGGTTCCTTTGTAGATAACTTTCTGTCTCTCTCAGGCCAATTTTAAGATTCTTACTTTGTTGGTGATGTTTGCCAATTTAATTATAATGTGCCTTGTTGTCAGTGTTTGGCATTCATTTTGCTTGGGACTCTCTAAGCTTCTTGGGTTTGTGTGGGTTTTTTCTTCCCTATATCAGGGAAGTTTCCTGTCATTTTTTCAAATAGATTTTCTATTCCTTTCTCAGCTTCCTCTCCTTCTGGTACCCCTATTATGTGGATGTTCTTCTGTTCCATGTTGTCCCAAAGTTTTCTTAGGCCTCCTCCTGCTTTTTTTTTTTCTAGAAGCTGCTCTACTTGGGTATTTTCTCCTACCTTGTCTTCTAACTTACTGATGCAGTCCTCTGCTTCTTCTAGTCTACTTTTGATGCTTTCTATTGAGTTCTTTACAGCAGCGATGCCATTTTTCATTTCTTCTTGGTTCTTCTTCATTTCCTCTGGGTTCTTACACACATTGTCAAATTTGTCTTCCATGCTTTTCAGCCACCTTATGTCCATTTCTCTGAATTCTTTCTCTGGCATGTTGCTTGCCTCCATTTTGTTTATTTACTTTTCTGGTGATGCCTGCTTTTCTTTCATATGTGGGCTGTTTCTTTGTCTCCCCATGGTCTCTCTTCTCCAGGTGTCTGGTTATGTAGTTCTCTTTCTCCTGCATTGATATAAAGGCACAAAATACAACACAACTAGGTATACAATGTCCAAGGCACTGAACATAAATGTGTTCATGATATTAATAAACTCAAATAAAGGTGACCACAAGAGAAAGGCAAATTAGAGGATAGGAGAAAAAGAAAAAGAGAAAAAATATTTAAAAAGGAGTACAAAAATGATATTGGGAAAAGAAAATAAAAGTAAGAGAGAAAAGAAAGAGAATAAGAAAGAAGAGGGGAACAAACTATATAGGGGAGAAAACTCTAATAGAACAGCCACTAATCCCAACAAATGCCACCAACAAGTACCTGGAGATGAATACAAACTATAAACAACAACTAATATCAAGCAAGTTATGGGAAAACAGAAGCAAAAAACAAACAAAAACAAAACAAAACAAAAAAAAGAATAAGCAAAACAATCTTACAAACAACCATAAAAATTGATATAATCAATAATCAAGCAAACAACAATAAAAGGACAGAGAGAAAAATAATTTTTTGGATAGTGAAGACAAAAAAGAGAGAGGTGAGTATGGACTTGGAGCAGAGGACTGGAAATTAGATATATAAGTAGGGTGAAATTTTAACAGGGTAAAAAGAAAGAATAGGTAAAATCTAAAGCAGGAAAAGGTAAGAGAAGCAGGACAACAAAATGGGAAAAGTTAGGAAGAGAATGATGGCATAAAGGTAAAGTTGAGATAAAAATGATGCTAAAAGGAAGATGAAAATAGGATGTAGAACACTAATCCCAAAGTAAAATAAAGAGAAAATAAAATTATACTCTTTTAAAACAAAGGTAAAATAGTAGAAGTAATACTGATTGAAATTAAAATGTAATAATTAAAAAGATAAAATCAAATGAGGAAAGAAGAAAAAAATCAGTTTCTTAAGTAAAAGATGAAAAATAAAAATAAAAGTGTGCAGTAGTGAAGGTCATTCACTTCCTCTACTGTTCTATTTGGCACGCCTATTTCCCAGTCAAGACTAGTATTGCAGTTCCCTGCATTTCACTGCTCCTCAGTGTTGTTAGCCAGTTCTGATTTTTAAAGAGGCAGTGTGTCTTAATTTCTTTTATTCCCTTTATTTGTATTTACGCAAGAGTCAATTTGTGAATCAACCCCTGGGTGGCAGTGTTTCTGGATTGACCTCTGGTTCTATAGGTCCTCTCTAGCCAGTGCTTAGATCTGCTTTCTCTGTGGCATTCAATACCCGTTTGTGGGATTGGGTTGCCCCAGAGCTGGGTCTCTGATGGCCATTCCTCTCTCTGATCCCTAGGCTCCCGAAAAACTTTCCCCTGCACTCTCTTAGGGTGTGCCCAATTGAGTGATCCTATGTATTTGGCTTAGTAATCAGAAGCAAGGTTTTAAAGGAAAAAAGAAGAAGAAGAAGAAAAAGAGGAGGAGGAGGAGGAGGAGGAGGAGGAGGAGGAGAACCAGCATAAGTATGCAAACTTCAGGGCTGGGCCCAAGTCTGTGCAGTTCCCCCTCACCCCGCCTTGGGCCTAGGCAGCCGGCACACTTTAAATTTTTTAGGCTTCAGATCAAAATGTGTTGCTTTTAAGAGTTCTTTTCTGATAGCAGCTCTGAGAAACCTCTTCCACATGTGCACTGCAGGGGGTGGAGGACTGGGGGAGTTGCAGACTTCCCCCAGTTTTCCAGCCCCTGCAGTGCACACATTTCTCTCTCCTGCCAGGACCAGAGACCTCACCTTATCCCAGGCAAAATCTGACCTCTAAATCTACATGTTTGCAACAATTGGGGACCAGTGGTCTGGGGTTCACAGCTATTCTGTGGATGCTGCAATTGTAGATTTTCAGAATTCCGATAACATTCACTTTCCCCTTCAAGATGGCATGGTTTCCATGTCCCAGCCAGTTGCTCTGGAAGGGAACCCAGCAGAAGTGGAGGCTGCCAGATCAAGGGACCCCTGTCCAGCAGTCTCCCACCATCCCTTGGAATATACCTGTCCCTCAGCTCACCAACAAACACTCCTTGTGCAACCCTCAGATATTCTTTCTATCTGGTCCAAGACAAGGCTCAGGACACATGTGTCTATTTGGCTGCCATTTTTTCTTCTTCTTTCTCTTCTTAAAAAATACTTTTCAGCATTTCATATAATACTGGTTTGGTGGTAATGAACTCCTTTAGCTTTTTCTTATCTGTGAAGCTCTTTATCTGCCCTTCAATTCTGAATGATAGCTTTGCTGGATAGAGTAATCTTGGTTGTTGGTTCTTGCTATTCATCACTTTGAATATTTCTTGCCACTCTTGTCTGGCCTGCATAGTTTCTGTTAACAAAACTGCTGACAATCCTATAGGTGCTCTCTTGTAGGTAATTAACTGTTTTTCTCTTGCTGCTTTTAAGATTCCTCTTTGTCTTTTGCTCTTGGTATTTTAATTATGATGTGTCTTGGTGTGGTCCTCTTTGGATTCCTTTTGCTTGGGGTTCTGTGTTCTTCCTGGACTTGAAAGTCTATTTCTTTCACCAGGTGGGGGAAGTTTTCAGTCATTATTTCTTCAAATAGGTTTTCAGTATCTTGCTCTCTCTCTTCTTCTGGCACCCCCATAATTCTGATGTTGGTACACTTGAAATTGTCTCCTTACACTATCTTCAAATTTTTGGATTCTTTTTGCTTTTCCAGTTGAGTGTTTTTTGCATTTCAAATCTTTGACTTGATTCTTGCAATCCTCTAGTTTGCTGTTAGATCTTCGTGTAATATTTTTTATTTCAGTCAGTGTAGGATTAATTTCTAGTTGGTCCTTTTTCATATCCTCAAGGGTCTCCCTAAATTTATCAGCCTTTTCTAGAAAATTCTTGAAAAACCTTATAACCATGATTTTGAACTCTATATCCAGTAGTTCACTTTCCTCCATTTCTTTAATTTGTGATCTGTTTTTTTGTCTCCACATTTTGGCTGCTTCCCTGAGTTGATAGAGTGCCTTTGTGTGCTAAGTGTACTATAGGGCCCAATGTCTCAACCTCCCCAGTTACCTGAGGTGAACACTCTTAGTGCACCCCTTTGTGGGCTATGTGCATAGCCTTGTTGTAATTAAGCCTTGATTGTTGTTTGTATCATTGGGAGGAATTGACCTCCATGCCAATTGGCTGTGACTATCAGCTGTGTCTACCCTGGGAGAAATTTTATGCTGGAGACACTCTTCTGAAACAAGACTTGCAAAAGCCTCTGTGCTCAGTGAGGCTTTTGGGTGTGGCGGAGTCTCAGGGCAGAGCAGACAGCCTTGGCTTCCCATCAGCCTTCCCCTAAGAGGACCCTGGGTCTCAGTGTCTCATGGTAATCACTGCAAGCACCTCTGAGAGAAAGCCACCCTCAAGTTCTGCCCCACTGCCAGACAGTCCAGTTTCTTCCCGAATGAGTGTGGGTCCCTAGAGTCTTACCCAGAACTGGAGTTCATCACAATTGGGAGGTTCCATCTTCCTCCTGCTTGAGAAAGCCAGACCCACACTCAGTTGCTAGTCCTCTCCACACGCGCGTCTCAGTACCTCTGCCTCCTGCAGCTCCTCTGAGTCTCAGTGCACTTTTCTCTTTCCTTCTAGTTGCAGAAATTCTACTCAGCCAGCTTTCCTGTGGTTCTGGATGATATCTGTTTTGTCTTTTAGTTGTAATTTTGAAATTGTTGTGTGAGGCAGCAGTTTAGGTATTTACCTATGCCACCATCCTGGTTTCTCACCCTCTACTGCTCACTTTTATCAGAAGGTTAGTGGTGGCAAAAACTTTGAGAACACCAGTATAAACAACCTCCACAATTATTTGCCTCTAAAATCCATTTGTGTGTGTGTGTGTGTGTGTGTGTGTGTGTGTGTGTGTGTGTAATTGATTTTTTACAGAGAGGAAGTAGAGCTGTAGAGAGTTAGAAACATCAATGAGAGAGAAACATCAACCAGCCGCTTCCCGCACACCCCTACTGGGGATGTGCCCGCAACCAAGGCACATGCCATTGACTGGAATTGAACCCAGGACCCTTCAGTTCGCAGGCCGATGCTCTATCCACTGAGCCAAACCGGTTGGGGCTAAAATCCATTTCTTTTTTAAGGTTACCCTCCAAAGAGATTTACTTTGCCATCTTCCTTTCAGCAAGTGAAACTAAATCTCAGTAAGAGCTCTGCCTCTGGAACTGTTTTTGAGGGCTGGTCTGTGCCCTAGCCTTAAGGCCCTTCCTCTTCCACAGGCTCACAGTACAGAAAACACTTCTCAAAGCTATTCTTACACCAGTGTGAATAAGGCGCAAAGACGTGACAAGTGACCAATGCCACATTTTTAATTTTTAAAAACTGGGTCAGTCACAGATCTAAATAGCACTGAAACAGCTGCTTTCAAGGCCCCCACCCCCAACAAGGCCTAATTATAAACTGCAGGAACAACTAAACCAGACATGTACATTTGATTATAATATCAGTAATTGTAATTCATAATTTGCCAGGTAGATTTTGCATTGAATATATATGGTCCCAGTTCAGAGTGGGGGGTACTAATTTGCAATATGTGTAACCAGGTGTGGTGTTTCACTTTTGTCCCAATACAAAGGCAAGGTCAAACTGGTTCTGTCCAGTTTCACTTTGACCAGGAGATAAGGATTTCCCTTCAGGGCACCATAACCCCTCCAGGAGGACACATCCCTTTAACCCATGTTCTGGGGCTCATGAGAGCCAATGTTGCTGACATATAAAGAGTCAGATGGGGAAGGAAAGCTTGCCCAGGCCTCCAGAGCAAAAAGGCTCATTTCAAAGCGGATGCTCAGGAAGCAACCCAGTTCTGCAGGCAGAGGATAGTCTGCTCCAGACCACAGCGTGAGGGACAGCTGTCACCAAAGCAGTTCCTACTTCACGGTTCCTTCTCCCTTCGAACCACCCTCCCATTCCAGACTTCTCCACACCTTCCTCTTCTGTGGCCTATGGTGAGCGGCACCCCCACTCTCTTCTCCACCTTTCACAGCCTGCGGTCATTTATCTAAAAATGGCCAGGCTTCATGTCTGGAGAAGTTCTTCTAGCCTCTGTAAGTGGATGACTCATGTCTATCATAAAGATCGTGTTGGGGATATGCGCTGCCTTTAGGGATGAAATGAACAGGTTTGATTATTTCAGTGGCACTGAGAGGACATGGTGAGAGAGGGACAGTTTGATCTTTTTTTTTTTTCTTTAAGATTCCCTATTTTAATCAACTTTCTCAATCAATTGGCCAACTTCCAGTTCAGCTCAAAGGTCTCCTATTCTACTATGAGTAGCTACAATTCATTGAGTCCCTTTGAGTGTCAGCACTGTCTTTGATGCTCTTCATTCTTTCTAGTCCTTTCACCATTCTTTTTTTATTAAATTTATTGGGGTGACATTGGTTAATAGGGTCATATAGGCTTTAAGTGCACATTTCTATGATACATGATCTGTACATTGCATTGTGTACCCACCACTCAAAGTCAAATCACCTTCCTTACCATATATTTGGCTCCCTTTACTCTTTGCTATCTCCCTCTGGCATCCACCATACTGTTGTCTGTGTCTATGTGTTTGTTTTATATCCCACACATGAGTGAAATCATATGGTTCTTAGCTTTTTTTGACTGACTTTTTTCACTTAGCATAATATTCTCAAGACCCATCCATGTTGTCACAGTAGCAGTTCATCTTTTCTTATGGCTGAGTAGTATCCTATAGTATATATGTACCATATCTTCTTTATTCAATACTCTATCAAAGGACACCTTGGGCCCTAGCCAGTTTGGCTCAGTGGATAGAGTGTCAGCCTGTGGACTGAAGGGTCCCAGATTCGAGGGCATATGCCCAGATGGTAGGCTCAATTCCTAATAGGGGTTGTGCGTGAGGCAACTGAGCATTGATTCTCTTTCATCAGTGACGTTTTCTCTCTCTCTCCTTCTCCTTCCTCTCTGAAATACACACACACACACACACACACACACACACACACACACACACACATATTAGAAAGAATCTTCATCTCTTGGCCATAGTGAATAACGCTGCAATGAATACAGCGGTGCATATATCTTTGCGAACAAATGTTTTTGAGTTTTTCTGGTAGATACCCTCCTTTCATACTTCTCACAAGGTGGACATGAATCTGCATGTTATAAATAAAGAAACTGAAGCTATCGATATTTTTTGGTGGCTGTTTGATCAAGGGTGTCTTAACAAAGACTTCAACAGTTTACTCTTTCATTGTATCAGTGGACTTTCAAAAAAAAAGAAGGAAAGAAAATGAGGTTCCCAAAGACTGACCACCTCTAGACAACCCGCCAAGATACATAATGAGACAAGAATTTGCTTGTTAGTCATTTCTACTGAAAGACTGGGAAGAGACTGTGTGTATGGTCAGACCAATGGGCTATCCAGGCTATAGTCACTGTGATGATGGCACAAAGAAAGCATTGAAGATAGGCTTGCTTGCAAATCCTTACCTCATAGGTTAGGTGTGTACCCTCCACATTCCTATCTGCTTACATTCATCCATTAGGAAACTAACTTTAATAGGTATTGACTATATGTCAAACATGGTGCTGGACACTTGATACTTCACCTCATCTGTTTCTTATCATCCTCCTATGAAATGAGAATTATCACCCCCACTTTTCTGATGAGGAAATTGATACTCAGTGTCATTATGTAACTTTCCTGAGGTCAAATAGCCCGTGAATGGTAGAACCATGATTTTGAACCCAGATTAGAGAGATTCCAGAGTCTGCTCCATGTTGAGGCAGGACAGTAAGAAGCTATGGAATGGGAAACTGAGACAGATAGCTGAACAAACTGGCCGAGGAATTTGCAGCCAGATACAGAAGGTCACCCAGGGTGGAAAGCCCCAAGTGTATAGCAACAGACAAAATTGGTGCTGGACCTCACCTCAGTGTGGCCCTTCCTCCCCTGGCATATCACTGGTCATGTGGCTTAGGACTCCCTGACCTTTCTTTCTGAGAGATAACATCTAGCCCCAGTTGTATTTTAGCTCCAAACCCAAAAGCAACAAAAGCTGATAGGCAATGCCAGGACCAGTTTTGATTACTAATGACCCTCTTTCCTGGTGCTGACCAATCAGCAAAGACTACAACCCTAAAAGGGTACACATGGAAAACCTGATGAGCATTCTATTGAGATCTCCCCCAAGATCTCTCTTACACTCTGAGCCTCTAAAAACCTTCAAAACAAAGGACTTAGTTGGCACCTTTTCCTTTCCTCTTTCCTTCCACAGGAATGCATCTCCTAAACTTTAAGGGACCCCCACAAGACTTGCAACCAGAGGAGCAATGGGCAAGGATAGCTCATCCCAGACTAATGCCAGACAAATTATTCAACCTGTCTCCAAGGCCCTCTTTTCTCCAACTTCTCTGTGAGCTAAAAGCAGCCCGGTCTAGGCTCATTTCTTTCCTATAACATTTTTAGAAAACCAAAGCAGCCCTGTCTAGATTCTCTCTTGATGTTTCTTCAATCCTAGCTGTCCTTGTTTCACTGTCCCCAGCTTTAATAAATGTACTCTCCAAATTACCTGGACTCGTTTTGTGAAATCTTTCCTGCACGAAGGCAAGAGACGCAGGCTCCGCTTGCCCTGTAGCGAGCTGAAGCAGATTTTCACAGAGTGACTATTCTCATTCATCTGTTGCAGTAACTCAGCTTTGGACCAGGAACCCTGTAATTATTGCCATTTAATGAATACATACTATTGGCCAGATAACCCTACAAGCATCATCTCACTTAATCTCTGCAACTATCCTGTAGGGTTGATATATCTATTTCACAGGTGCAGACTCTAAGGCTCAGAGAGATTAAGCAACTTCCCCCTAAAAGAGTAGCAGAACTGGTAGAACTCAGACTATTAAAAGAGACCTCTCAGAGGAGGTGATCCTAGAGGATGCATTTGTGAGGAAAAAGATAAGAAAAATCCTTCTACTTGGAAGCAACATACACGGTTATAGAAACAGGAAAGAGCACAGTCTTGCTCATACCTAATTCAATAGAATTCATTTTTTGTTTTTAGAAATGCATCTTTCTCAAGTCTTTCCAAATTATTCAACTTACTTTTCATAGAAATAATAGCTCCACTTTTTACAGTCATATTTCACAGATTTACACTTTAAATTACACCAGATGTGCCTGGCAAGGAATTCTTACCATTTGCAGCAACCTGGTTGGAACTGGAGAGCCTTATGCTTAGTGAAATAAGCCAGTCAATGAAGGAAAAGCATCACATGATCTCACTCATTTGTGGATAATAAAGAACATTATAAACTGATGACCGAAAGGATAGATACAGAGACAGTAAAGCTTCAAACAGACTGTGAAATTACAGCAGGAAGATTAAAGTTAGGTGAGGTAGATAAGAGATCAATCAAAGGACTTGTATGCATGCATATAAGCATAACCAATGAACATAGACACTGGGGGGTTGGGGTATGCCTGGGAGGGAGGGGGGGCAATGGGGAGATATGTATAAAAAA